>JAJPUD010000534.1:173300-225126 GCA_023553655.1 Myrmecobius fasciatus | reverse complement strand
CTCTCTCTCTCTCTCTCTCTCTCTCTCTCTCTCTCTCTCTCTCTCTCCTCTGTCTCTCTCATCCCACTCTTCTCTTCTCACTTCAACCAGGAAAGTTCTGCTTGAGCAAACTCAGAACACATTCTGAATGACAAGGTCACCTCTAACCCCAAGCATCACTTAGAAGAGATGGTCACGCACACCACAACAGTCATATGAAGCCACTCTGCAATAGTTCAACTATATGTGTCCCTCTCCTCCCAAGAAAGTTCATCAATGGAACATGAAGATCATGGAATCTTCAAGAGATAAAAGGTGTGTGTGTGTGTGTGTGTGTGTGTGTGTGTGTGTTGGGTAGAGTGAGAAGTCAAGAGATACTGAACCATTGGACATAAATACTGCTATTTTTATCTTGGCAGCTCTTAAGATGTATATATAAGGTGTATGTCAGAGACTCTCAAACATGAAGAGTCCTAGGATCCTTTTGGGGGGGGCATATTTTCTCACTCTCTTGATTCAGGTCCTGACCCAAGATGGAGAGAGAAGGAAGTTTGCTCTTTAGTATGAAGTGACTCTCTAGCATATCCTCCTAACTTGCTTCTCCCATCTATGCTCTATATAATATAGTGACTGAATCTGTGATTTTATTTGGATAAAGAACTTCTGAGTGAAGTAATTCTCTCTGAAATCATTTTCATTGGCCTCCAATAGGTCCTAGGCCAAGCCCTATTTAGTCTAGATTGTTTGGGTCCTGATTGCTCAGATTGAATGTAATTAGCAGTCATTCCTGCTTTGGCCAGAAACCCTGAGGGTCTTCCCCTCCCAGATTCATATAGTCATTCATTTATTTAGATTTTCTGGATTGGTGACAGAGGAGATTTTTTGCCTCGATTGCTCTCTAGCCTTAATCACTAAATGGGTTCAGTCTCAGTCAAACTGAGACCAGTTGAAAATCTTAGGTTAAAAAGGTCAAGGTCTCCCATTGATTCCAGGGCTATCTCCAGTCATCTTGATCTATATCTAGCCACAGATGGCTCTGGAGGAGAAAATGAGGCAGGTGACCTAGCACAGCCCTCCCTCACTTAAATCCAACTCATCTGTATGTCAAGCATCACCTCCCTGACATGGTCCTTTGAGGACCATGAAAATAATGAAGGACGAGCAACAGCTCCCTCTTCCAGAGCAAGTCGGTATGTTCTCTGCAACTTTTAGTCTTAGAGAGTTGCCTAGAAAAAATGTGACTAATTGAGTCACACAGTCAGTGTGATAAATCTTCCAGACTCCAACAACTGCCCTCACACCCACTGAGAGTTGCCTGTCTGGACCTGAGTAGTGACTTTTGTGCCTCCAGGTTTTCCTTTCTGAAGAGCTTGGTATTTCCTAATGATGATTTGCCCAATGCCACTTGTTTTTGTCCCAGCTGGGATGGAAGAGATTACTTCTTTTAAGATAGGGAGGTCTATTTCCCTCCCACTCCTCTGTCTTCTGCTTAAAGTTCGCTTGGCTATATTAGAAAATACTGTGGGAGACAGCTCTCTGGGAACAGAAAAAAGGGTAACTCATAGCATGTATTTATAAGTTATATGTCACAGACTCTCAAGCATGAAGAATCCTAGAACAATTTTGTGGTGTGTGTGCAGATTTTCTCACTCTCTTGATTCAGGTTCTGACCCAGGAAATCTACTGAAGTCTATGCCTGGTGTACAGATTGACTCTCCCTCTCACTTTTTAAGTGTTTAATGAGGATAGAAACCAAAGAGACCCTTGAATGAGCAACCTTTAATCCAAAATATGTATTTGAACCCCCAGAGAGGCACTTAAATCCCTAGAATCCCTACCTAGTTCCCAAATCCATCTATTTTCTAATGCTTGTATTGGGTGAAATAGGGTTCAGGCCATTGTAATGAATATCAAGAGTAGCATATTTAGCAGTCCTTGAAGAACTTATTTGAGAGATACATGTATCACAATGCACCTAAAATCTGAAAACCAAAAGAAAGGAGAAATGCTATGTTGATATATATGGGATGAAACTGAAACTTATTGAATTTAACTTCAAGCAAAGTTCATATGAAATCACTAACTTGGAACTCAGTCTTTCTAAAAGGAATAGGAACACTAAGTACTGATCTGCAGTAGTGGAAATTTTCTTCAGCGGAATTTCTTAAACTAATTAAATTGTAGATCTGATCTAAAAATACAAAACAAAACCCTATTCTCTGTTGACCTTTGTTTTCCTGAGACCTCCTTTGGGATCTGGACCTAAGGAAGGTCTTAACTTCTATTTTCTAGCCAGACAATTGTAAGAACACATCAAAAATCCCTAGCATCATCCCATATTCCCTTGTGTAAGATACTCAAATTTGGACTCATCTTCATAAAAATATTGCTTCAGGGTACCTCCACATTGGATTTCCTCCAGAGACAGAGATGTGGTTGAAACCTATGGATAGAAGTTTTGCTGACCCAGTTCCTTGATTCTTTATTCTTATGGTCACTTGGAGATCCGAACAATTTCCCTATGAATCCCATTGTAACAGAGTGACATATTGTTTCAGAAGGGATCTAGTAGCTTTCTTTTGCCATTTTGTAGATTAGTTTACTGTTTTTTTCCATTTCATTTAATTTATTTATTTTTAATACATTTTAAGATCTGATATGTCTTCTCTCCTTTTCCCAATCTGCATCAGAAAAGGCCACTATTTGACACTGAAATCAACCAATCAATAGATATATAATAAATAAATGTGTGTACATATATATATGCATACGTATACATTTATGTGTATGTACATACTATGAATATTTCTATTTATCAGTTCTTTCTCTGGACATGAATAGCATCTTCCTTCATAAGTCCTTTGCAGTTGGTTTGAATATTGAAAACACTCAGAATAGCTTAGTCACTCATAGTTATTCTTTGAACGGTATTGCTGTTACTTATATACAACATTCTTTTGGTTCTGCTCATTTCAGTCTTCATTTTTTCATGGAAATATTTCTGTGTTTTTCTAAAAATCAACATGCCCATCATATCTTTTTTTAAAGCTTTTTATTTGTGAAACATATGCATGGGTAATTTTTTGACATTGATTCTTGCAAAATTCCATCATTTCTTACAGCACAGAAGTGTTATATTACAATCATATACCACAACTAGTTTAGCCATTCAACAATGAATGGAGATCCCTTCAATTTCTAGTACTTTGTCACCATAAAGTGAGATACAAAAAAAATACTTTAGAACATATAAGTTCTTTTCCTTTTCCCCATATCACCTTGGGAAATATATTTAATAGTGGTACTGTTGGATCAAAGGGTAAAAGTATTTCTTATAACTCTTTGGGCATAATTCTAGAATGTTCTCTAGAATGGTTTGATCAGTACACAATTCCACCAACAGTATATTAGTGTTCCAATTTTTCTACATCCCCTCCAACATTTGTTATTTTCTTCTAGCATTTTAGCCAATTTTATAGTTGTGAGATGATATCTCAAAGTTTTAATTTGTATTTCTCTAATTAATAATAATTTAGAGCATTTTTATATGACTTTATATATATATTCAGAGAGAGAGGTTTACTTTGCTATTCCATGTCTTTTCCAGTGACTCATAGTGTAGTAGGAAGAGCACAGGACTTAGAATCAGAGATCTTGGGGACAAGCCATGGTTCATTTACTTATAGCCTACATTATCTTAAAGGAGTCACTCAGACTCAACTTACTCATTTGTAAAATGAAAGAATTAGATTAGATAGTTTCTAGGGTTTCTTTGATCTCTCAACATAAAATCCCATTATTATAAGGTTTTAGTGATACTTATCTCCTTGCTAGAATTACTGACAATGAACCTAAACATCACAATGGTGTCTGTTTCTCCTAATAGTCAACAATAGGTAGTATTTATATAGCACTTCAGAGTTTGAAAAGCACTTTGCAAATACTTTTTTTTTTTTATCCTCACAACAATCCTAGTACTATTATCTCCATTTTATAGCTGAGGAAAGGGAAGCAGGAAGAAATGACATGAGTTGCCCATGATCATACTGCTAATAGGCCAGATTTGAACTTAAGCTCTTTCTGAGCAAGTCCATGTTTTATTATCTTTGCCAGTTTTTTGGATGGAAGATGGAATTGTTTTGATTTGCAGATCTCTTATTAGTGATTTGGACCAATCTTTCATTTAATTGCTAATAGTTTGAAATTCTTTTGACAAAAGTTTATTAGCCTTTGATCACTAGACTATTGGGAAATGGCTCTTGGCCTTATATTTTTGTGCTAATTTTAGGCAACTATCTTAAATTCTAAGGCATAGATGGGTTGGTTCTAGCTTTCTTAATTCCTTCCATATCAAATGCTTCTCTTCTCTCAGTAACTTGCTCACAAAATCTTGACTGATGAGAGTGGATTTTGACAATGAAGACATATTTGATACTTTGATGTTGATACTAAGAAATCTTTCTCCTGGAATAATTCGTGCCTTCTTTAGACATAAATATCTTCTCATTCTGGCAGCTAGTTGGTACAGCAAATAGAGTAATGTAGTTCAATAAAGCAAGATCTGAATTCAAGTCCCACTTATTAGCTTACTTACTAGCTATGTTACCCTGGCACTGACTTTCCTCAGTTTCCTCATCTTTTAAAAGGGGATAATGATAGCATCTACCTCCCAAGATTATTATGAGGATAAAAATGAGGTTATATTTGTGAAACACTTTGCACATCCTAAGTGCTATATAAATGCTAGCTGTTTTTGCTATTATTTGGGGTAAAGTGGTCATTAACTATTAGAATGTTGCTGACATTTTTTCTGAAAGCACAAAGTCTATTCTTATTATCTCCAAGGATTTTCTAGTGCTTATGTCTTCAGGGTAAGCAGCTCAAGTAATCACGACCCTCCTATGAATACATTTAATGCAGGTGTGTGTGTGTGTGTGTATGTGTGTGTGTGTGTTTTGTGTCCATCAGCCACCACTTGGAGATACTAAGCTATTGTTGACTAAGGGTAGAGTTTTCTCTTGTAAATGTAAGGGTCTCAAATAATCTTGGAGCATTTTCATAGATATTGATCAGTGAGATGTTTTGGGTAGTACTAAAGGATTTATACTTCACATGAGGTTTTAGCTCAAATAAACTTTTTGTCCTTATGCAATACAAGCCCCTGTACCATATATGGCCCCAAACTGGCTCCCTATAAATTTCCATATGTCACTTAGACTGAAACGGGAGTAAAGATGGGGGATATTTGCACATACTCCAAAAACTTTCCCCTTTTCCACTATAGGCCAGTCCACTAATGTGATATTACTATTATTATTATCATTGTCACTGTTTCCTACAGAACTCTAAGGAGATTGGAATTTGTCCCAATAAAAGCAAAAATTCTTGAGATAACACTTGAGTCCATGTATCCCAATAGAGCTTTGCCTACTTCTTTGATGACTCCCACAACTTCACTTAGAAATTCCAAATTTTCAAACTCCTAATAGATATGGGCTATCTTTTTAATTTATCATCTTAATATCTCTCCATAGTATAATTCCCTTTCCTGGTCATCATACTCCTCTATATTTTGTCTCCTTTATTAGAATGTGAGATATAAAAGGGGAAAAAAATCTAGATTTTGTATTAAAAAACTTTGTGTTTGAATTTTCCTCCCCTTCCCCCAACCCCTCCTCTAGATGGCATGCAATCCAAAATATGTTAAACATGGTAAAAATATATGTTAGATCCAATATAGGCATACATACTTATACAATTATCTTGCTGCACAAGAAAAATCAGATCAAAAAGGAAAAAAAAACAAGAAAAATAAAACAAGCAAATAACAACAACAACAACAACAAAAGTGAAAATACTATATTGTGATCCACATTCAGTCCCCGTAGTCCTCTCTCTAGGTGCAGATGGCTCTCATCCTCACAAGATCATTGGAATTAGCCTGGATCATCTCATTGTTGAAAAGAGCTACACCCATCAGAATTGATCATTGTATAATCTTGTTGTTGCCATATACAATGATCTCCTGGCTCTTCTCATTTCACTTAATATCAGTTTATATAAGTCTCTCCAGGTCTCTCTGAAACCATCCTGTGGATTGTTTCTTATAAAACAATAATATTCTATAATATTCATATGCCATAACTTATCTAGCCATTCTCCAACTGATGAGCATCCATTCATTTTCCAGTTTCTTGCCACTACAAAAAAGGGCTACCACGAATATTTTTGCACATATGGATCCCTTTCCTTCCTTTAAGCTGTCTTTGGGATATAAGGCCATTAGAAACACTGCTGAATCAAATGGTATGCACAGTTTGATAACTTTTTGAGCATAGTTCCAAATTGCTCTCCAGAATGGTTGGATCCATTCACAATTCCACCAATAATGTATTAGTGTCCCAGTTTTCCCACATCCCCTCCAACATCTGTCATTATCTTTTCCTGTCATCTTAGCCAATCTGACAGATGTGTAGTGATATCTCAGAGTTGTCTTAATTTGCATTTCTCTGATCAATAGTGATTTGGAGCACCTTTTCATATGACTAGAGATAGTTTCAATTTCTTCATCTGAAAATTGCTCATAACCTTTGAGCATTTATCAATTGAAGAATGACTTGAATTTTTATAAATTTGAGTCAGTTCTCTATTTTAGAAATGAGGCCTTTATCAGAACTCTTGAATATAAAAATGTTTTCCCAGTTTATTGCTTTCCTTCTAATCTTATCTGCATTTGTTTTGCTTGTACAAAAACTTTTTAACTTAACATAATCAAAATTATCTGTGTTCAATTAAGAGTTCCAGTTCTTCTTTGGACACAAATTCCTTCCTTCTCCACAGATCTGAGAGGCAAACTATCTTATGTTCTTCTAATTTGCTTATAATATCATTTTTTCACATTGTATATATGTTGTACACAAGTTGTACACATTGTATACGTTATGCACAAGAAACATTACATAGTAGATACAAAGTAGGAGGGTAAGAAACTAGTGGGTTGGGAGGAGGGATTTCCCTGGGAAAAGCCTCCTGCAGAAAGTGATACTTGAGCTAAATGTTGAGAGATAGGGCGAAGTGTGGAGAGAGAGCATTCTGGGCATAAGCAATGATCAGCGCAAGGGAATAGAGAGGAGATATGGAGCACTGTTGTGAGGAGTAAAAAATAGTAAAAAATATGGCTAATGTTGGAGAATGAAGAGAAGGGAATAATGTACAGGAAAATGGGAAATATTGGGGCTGGAGGAGCACTAGACAGAGGACCAGATCTTGGGTAACTGTAAATGTTTTTTTTTGGTCCTCTGTGAAGTCTGTTGGCTTAATAAAACATCAGGATCAAGAAAAATGTTATACACAGGAGTGTGGCCTTCTCTGTTTAGGGCTATTGCCAGAGTTGGGACCTGGGGCAGTGATACAACCAGATAAACAAAAAAGTGATGAGAAGAACTGACCACACGCATTTAGCTATTCATTACTTGTTTGATGGATTATTTTATGAAGGCAAACTAGGTCATCTTTTGTCTCAATTCATACCTGGCCTTTAATCACTAAGTGGGTTTTGCCTCAGACCAACTGAGACCTGGGAAAGACCGTACCTTAAAAAGGTTAAGTTCCCTTCCACTGCTCTGGGACCACTGCTATATTTATGTTTTACCACTGGATTCTGATGACTCTGGAGGAAAGACTGAAGCTGATGACTTCACACAGCCCAACCTCATTGAAATCCAATGCACTTTCAAGTCAAGACATCACCTTTCTGATATCATTGGACTTTTCTAAGAATGAAGGACAAACAGGAATCTATCTGATACACGAAGATCTTAACCTAGACATTTTCCCTTCCTCGTTTCTCTTTTCAATCCAAAGGCTTTATAATTTATTTTTAAAACATGAAACAAATACATACATTCCATTTAAAAATTTTTCCAGGTTAAAAAATCTATTTCCCCATCCCATTGTCCCCCCACATTGGGAAAAAAAATAACTGCAGCAAATATGCATAGTCAAACAAAATAAATCCCCATTTTGGCTATATTAAACATATATAATCTTATCATTTATCAATATGTATCTCTCTATATCAATATGTATATTAGATATATAGGTATCTATCTCTATAGGATAGATATATATCTGCACCCTGTATCCATCACCTCTCTTTTAGAAGGTGTATATAGCATGTTTCATTGTGAGTCTTCTTTAAACATGGTTGACCATTGCATTATTCAAAATTCTTAAGTCTTTAAGTCATTTTTGTTTGTCTTTACAATGTCATTGTATAAATCATCTGGTTCTGCTCATTTCTTCTGCATCAGTTCATATTAAGTAGGCTTTTACCAGTGTTTCTGTTATACATCATCTTATCCTGGCCCAAAGTGTCTTTCATTCCTATAGTTTAAGCTGTGGTCCAGAAATCCAAATATATTTTTGGACACCATCTTCTCAGCCTTCTGTTCATTTCCAAAAACAGCTTTTCTCTTCTTTTTCTCTTACCTTCAGTGGGGTACAAGTGATGAAAATACCACCTGTGCCCCTTCTGGTCTTCAATTTTTTGCCAAAGACTTTGTAATCCTTGGCAATGCTTTTTAGGTTTCTTCTGACTATCATTGAGTCCACATGATTTGCCAGAAGTGGGTAGTAGTTATTTGTTTTGAAAAGTCTGGGAGACTTTCTGTTATGTCTTAGATATATACCCTAGGAAGACCACAAATATCTTTATTTTTAATATTAATCTGACAGTTTTACAGTGTCTCTGAAGAAGGAATAAACAATTACCATTCTTATCTTTTTATGTTGATTCTTTGTGACTTATCTCTTCTTGACGGGTCCTATTTCTGCTTTATCATTCCTTGGAGGACAAGTAGCTGCTTTTACCTCAGAATATCCAACTTCTTCCTTTTAAAGAATATTCTCTATTTCCTAGTTCTAAGAGGATAGTGGCCCTTCTTTTTATCCTCTGGATGACATTCTTCCATTTCCATTTTCCAACATACTTTTTATTCTGCCTCTTCAGGCCCTTTCTCTCCTTATTTTTTATTTTTATACTGTAGTTCCTCTTCTAGATTTTTTTTTTTGGCTTTTTGCTGAGGCAATTGAGGTTAAGTGACTTGCCCAAGGTCACACAGCTAGGGAAGTGTCTGAGATCAGATTTGAACTCAGGTCCTCCTGACTTCAAGGCTGGTGCTCTATCCACTGTGCCACCTAGCTGCCCCACCTCTTCCAGATTTTAAAGAAAAAATTAATTGTTCCTGATAACTTGGGTATGGAGAGGTATTCCATAAATTTCTTCACCTTTTCTTAGCAAGTGATGAGCCTTACCTGGAACACAGGACGTCATTTAGCTGTAGAAGAAATACAACAGTATATTCGGTACTAGTCACTGAAAAATTATTTTCTCCATAATTGTCATTTAGCTGTAAAAGAAATACAACAGTATATTTGGTACTGGTCACTGAAAAATTATTTTCTCCATATTGACTGAGATCTTCCTCATTTTTCATATTATGAATAGATGTTTGTACTTCACCTTTTCAGTACCTGTATTAATACCTTTATGCCCTTACAACCTTTATAACTTCTTAATTTGAGAGTTACCTCTCAAATTAAGTCACCTGAAAAGAGAGCATGGCATAATGAATAAAGCATTGGATAACATGGGTTCAATTTCTTTTTCAGAATTTCACTAGTTGAGTGAACGGTAAATAATGAAAACTCTTTCTGTGCCTCAATTATTGGACTAGATGCACATGGAAGTCCCTTCTAGCTCTAAATCTCTACCTTTCTCCTTCAGGACTTATTACAAAGGAAATATATAATTATATGTGTATATATTACATACATATACACATATGTAATATATACAGTATTATCTGTATATATGTGTATGTATGTGTGTGTATGTGTGTGTGTGTCAGAGAGAGAGAGAGAGAGAGAAATAAAAACATACTAAGGTAAAGTAATTAGATACTATGGTTGTCCATTCTGAATCTTTCCAGACCAGTCATAGTCATCTAATTTGTGGAGCCAGAGGCAGCCAGATAATACAGTGGATTGAGTGCTAGGCCTGAACTCAAGAAGATCTGAGTTCAGATTTTGCCTCAAATACATATCTGGGCTCAGTTTCTTCAAACTGTAAAGTAGGAGCAGTAACAGCACCTACTTAACATGGTTGTTGTGAGAATAAAATGAGATATTTGTAGAAAACTTAATACAATATTTGGCATATAGTAGGTGCTTAATAAGTGCTTATTCCTTTCCCTTCTTCAATTCCAAAGAATCCTCTTGTCAATTTTAAAATTTGCTTGAATTTTTTTTAAATAATCAATTCATTGGTCCATCCTCCTGATTATACTTCTGTGCAATCATTTTTTAAAATTGACTTTCTTTACCCTTGACCAGAAGACAAAATACAAATAAAGGAACTGAACAGGATTTCTATCAACTTAAAAATCAGAATTTAATCCCACACACCACTTACCCCCAAAGTTCATTTGTAATCTTTTTGTCACACCTGAAAAATTAAAGGAGTCAAGTATATTTCATGTTTTTGGAGAGACAGAATAGAAAGGGGGTGTCAGGTTGAGCTCAACTCACCTTTTTTGGGGTGATGAACATGATAATTGATGACCTGAATAAGAATAAGAGTGAGACTTCCCAGACACAACATGTCTTAGAGTTTCTAAATTTAATATCTAAATATATGGTAAGAAACACAGCCAATCCTGGTTTTCTTTAAAAATTTTACTGATGTCTTTTGCCTTTTCATTGTAATCATTTCCATATATACCTTTCTCTTCTCTAACACTGAGCCTTCCCACATAATAAAAACAATGAAGCAAAACAACCAATTTAGTGAGTGTTGATGCTATAGGCACATAGTGAAAAAGCAATTAGTAAAAAAAAATATCCATTTCATAGGTCAACCAAATCTTAAGACTCAAAAGTCTCATCTTACATGACTGCCTGGTTCTCTGGAAATATCTGGTACAGCCCTCTGGTCTATGTGTGATCCCTAATTTGCCTAATTATCTCTATACCATTGTGAGAAATTAAAGGATCTTTTCTTACACAGTAATATCTAGTAACAGATGACAAGGCTTCTAGGCCAAATGACAACTCTTATATCTGCATCTCATTATAGTATCTCAGATGTACTCTGAAAGATTTACTTCACTGTGTTTATATAATCACCTAATGTAACTATAGAAATTTGCCAGAAAGGAAAATGCATATGGCTATACAGTAAAGGGAAAATGTTCCCCTATCTTAATGTCATTTCCAGGCCAGAGTCATAAAGATAGCTAATTGCACTGAGCCAGACTCATGTGGTTTCCTCTATTGAAGAGGAAATCATACTGGGAAATTGAGTCAGGAAAATATTTTAGCTCATGCCAAGAGTTGTTCTCCCAACCTTCCCATTAGAACTCCACCTGCAGTTAGTTCATGGATGTCACCTCCATAGGGATGCTGGCATCATTGATCATTGGCTTAACATCATTCTTTGATGATCACACTTGCAGAGTCAGTTTCTGAATAACACCAATTAAAGTCCATAAGGTTTTAAATAACAAGTTCCAATAATCATAGCTTTGGGTAAATTCAGTTATTGATAATCACATAGCCTTAGTAGCAAGTTTTGACTATTATCTTACATCAGTGACATTAAGAGATTCATCACACACAAAAAAACCCCCAATTTATCTGACCTTATTTTCTGTGAATGGAAGAAGTAGATACTTGAATTTAATGCATCAATACTGGTCCTAACTCCCCATATCACTATAAATAGCCTAGCATATGGAACCAGGTAAGCAGATTTTTTGTATGGGAAAATAAATTAAGAGTCCAAGCTTATCTTTCCAAGGTAACCTCCCAAACTTATTTCCCGGGAGAGATATTCACTAGCTTTAAATCTCAAACGCCACTCCCACTGAGTTGCTGACTACTGATATTTTTCCTGAAATACTCATATAAGCTTGGCCCAAGGACACAACAATCTTAAAAATGAAACTCAAAAAGAATGATCAGGGACCCAAAAAAGTTTCATCTTAAATCATAAAATCTCACTAATCACAGTAGGACTAGACAATTATCAATACAATCAAATTATTGTAACAAATCAAGTTTAAAAAATTTATCAGGCCTTCTGAAAATCACACAAAAGATCTTTTATTTAAACATGTAAACAGATTTAATTAAACATTTCCTTTCTAAAAAGTTTGTTTCTCAAAACAATTATATGATTTATCTTAATGTAAAAAGATCACTAGATTTTCATAAAGTAAATTTAAAACCTCCAAACAACTATCTCTTATTCAACTCTTAAAACAAAAATCTTAAAATTGGAGTTTTTAAGACTTTAGTTTTAAAACAATCCTAAGTATCAGAAATAAATTCCAAATTACCATATATTAATTACCTCAAAAGTATTTTCTTTGGGAAAGAGACTCAGTTTTCTGAGTGAAGCAAGATTAAAAATATTTAGCCTTATCACAACCCACAATGATTTAGCCAACCATCTTACAATTTTCACAAGTGATAGTCAAATAATTCTAGATGAAATTTCCTCCTAAATATAGGTAAAACTGGAAATTTATAATTTTTAAATTACAATGCTTCAGAATATTACAACATGAGGTCAGCAGGACTGATAAAATGAACTAACAGTTTTCCCATTTTTTCTTTATAGTGTAATTCATTTTCTAACATCTAGATTATTATGTTTTTTCAATAGTATTTTTCCAAATACATGTAGTTTTCAACATTCAGCCTTGCAAAACCTGTCCAAATTTTCTCCCTCACTTCCTCCTCCCCAAGAAAATAAGCAATCTGATATGTTAATATGCTCTTTTAAAATATATATTTCACATTTGTCATGTTGTACAAGGAAAGTCAGATCTAAAGGAAGAAAAAAAACTAAGAAAAAAAAGGTGAAAATATTCTGCTTCAATCCACATTCAATCTTTATAGTTCTCTCTCTGGATGTGATTGGCATTTTCCGTCCCAAGTCTATTGAATTGCCTTGAATAACTATTATTAGGAAGAGTCAAATCCATCACAATTGATCATCACGTAATCTTGTTACTATGTACAATGTTCTCCTGATTCTGCCCAATTCACTCAGCATCAGTTCATGTAGGTCTTTCCAGGCTTTTCTGAAATCAGCCTATTCATTTCTTATAGAGCAATAATATTCTATTACCTTCATATACCATAACTTATTCAGCCATTCCCCAACTGATGGGCATCCACTCAATTTCCATTTCCTTGACCCTACAAGAGTTGTTACATTTGACACATGGGTCTTTCCCCCTATTTTCTCTTTGGTATACTGACCCAGTAGTGAGATTCCTGGATCAAAGGGTATAAACAATTTTATAGCCCTTTGGGCATAGTTCCAAATTATTCTCCAGAATGAGAACATGAGAAGTTGCTTTTCTAACAGTATCTGATAAAATACTTTTTATCATATTTCACATTTTTTTCCTCACTTACCTTCCCCTCCCCAAGACAGCAAGTAAAAGTTTGACTATGTGCAGTTCTTTTAAACATATTTCCATATTTGTCAAATTGTGTAAGAAAATTTCAAAACATACCATAAATATAATTATGTATTTGAAACTTGAAACAAAACCATTATCAATGTATTTCCAAATTACCTTACACAGAAAATCATCTCATCACCATTAGCATCTCAGACTCCACACAAGTATGGAGCAATTATATGTAATTAAATAATTATCATTTATGTGGTGCTTGCCCTATGCTATGCACTGTAGTAGGCATTTTACAATCATGTCATTCTCACAACAATCCTGGGAAGTGAGTACTGCTATTATTCTCTCACAGAATAGAAAACTGAGATAAACAAAGTAACTTGCTTGAGGTCACACAGATGAATTTCTTAATGCCAAATAGCAAGTGGGGTATTTTGTTTTTTTTTTTTTTATTTGTAATATGCATTGTTTTTTGAATCATGTTTGGAGAGAAAAATCAGAGCAAAAAGGAAAAACAATGGGAGAGAAAAAAAACAGAAAAAAGTGAACATAGCATGTGTTGATTTACATTCAATCTCCATAGTTCTTTTCTGGATGCCAATGGAATTTTCTGTCCAAAATTTATTGGGACTGTTTTGGATCATTGAACCACTGAGAAGAACCAAGTCTTTCATAATTGATCATCATAGCAAATGTTTTAGGTTTTGATTTGCCAAAATTATCTTGATAGAACACATCAGACCACATTCTGATTTCTTTCAGGACAAATTTTGGACCAAATCCAATTCAATCCAGTCCATATTTATAATCACTAATATAACATTTAAATTTCAGTTTTTTCAAGGCCCATCTACTGATAGCACTTTAAAAAAGCCCATTATTCATAAACTCATTTTTTAAAAAGACGTGGTAACAATTTCCAACTCCTATAATCTTTTCTTCTATTTTCTTAAAGAGCTGAGTCACTTTTAAAAATTTCAATACTATTTTATTTTTCAAATACATGTAAAGGTAGTTTTCAACATTTATTTTTCTAAGACTTTGTGTTACTAAAATTTTCTCCCTTATCTCTCCCCTTCCCAAGATAGCAATAGGTTAACAATCTGCAATTTTTAAAACATATTTCCATATTTTCATATTGTGCAAGAAAAGCCATACCAAAAGGGAAAAAAGCATAAGAAAAAAAGTGAAAATACTATGCTTTGATCCACATTTAGTCTCATAATTCTCTCTGTGATTGACATTTTCCATCCCAAGTCTATTAGAATTGCCTTGAATCACATTGTTGATAAAAGTCAAGTCCATCACAGTTGATCATCACATAATCTTGTTACTGTGTACAATATTCTCTTGGTTCTGCTCACTTCCCTCAGCATTAGCTCATGTAGGTTTTTCCTTGCTTTTCTGAAATCAGCCTGCTCATCATTTCTAATAGAACAATAATATTCCATTGCTTTCATATACTATAACTTATTCAACTATCCCCTAATTAATGGGCATCCACTCCATTTCTAGTTCCTTTCCACTCCAAAAAGGGCACATGTAGATCCTTTTTCCTTTTTTTATGATCTTTTTGGGGTATAGACCCAGTAGTGACACTGCTAAATGTATGGTTTTATAGTCCTTTCGGCATCATTGGGATCAATTCTCAAATCTCTACTTTTTTTACCTATCCTTGAGACTTTCCAGATAAAGAACTCTAAGTATTCAACTTCCATTTCTTAGGACCCTGGGAATTTCAGGTTGTGTATCACAAATAGCCACATAAAGTTTCTCAACAGAGACATATGCTTAGTTTCAAATTAATAATACAAGGAGATACATATAAAGTTTTACAAATAGCTTGAATTTACACGTTATTAAATTAGCTTAAAGTTAGACTAGAATACTATAAGATTCTAGTTGAATAGCTGGCTTTGTCCAAGGCAAAAAAGAGATGCAAAGTATTTGATCTAATGTTGGCAGTGTGGTCAATTTCCCCAGGCAGAAACCCTTAAAAGCATTCACAGAAGGGGTTAAATAATTCTCCATTTGAACAGTACAAGGAATCACTTAATGTCCTATTTAATAGTTTCAAATCAAAATAATATTTCACCATATACTTTAAACTGTTAATAGGTCTAGTGAGATCTTAACATTCTACCTTTTACAAGTGACAATACTTCAAAGGTGCTCTTTTACTATGCTTACTTCACAGAAAAGCATTGTAACCATTTTTTATATTTCTAAGGAGTTTTTAATATATTTACATGAATTTTTAACAAAATCCATAACCCAAAATAATTTTTAAAAAGCTAATTTTTCTAACATTATTCCTAATACAATGAATATCAAATTAATATTAGGCACTTTTCTTCTACACATTACAAATCATACAACTAAAGTAACTTTGTTTAAAATCATATGGTTAACTTGCTTTCTGATCCATAAAGCATAAGAATTAAGTTTCACTTAAAATAAAACCAGAATAAATTCAATTATACTTGGATATATTTTCTAAATAGTATCATATAGAACCTCAATTTGTAATTTAATATATATTTTACATAAGGGTTTTTCCCCAAGTATTTCGTATTATAGGATTTAGCTAAGTTTCCAACTGTCAATAGTTTTTAAAGTGACAGTATGAGAGATTTTAATTATATTTGAGAAGATCTTGCTTATCAAATTTCTCCTAACCCCCTCAAACTAAAAATTTTCTTTTCCAGTCTTACAGTTAAGACCTCACACCCTCTCAACATGCTTATATTATCTAAAGGAGTTATATGGGTACACAGAGCAACTCTCTTGGGGTTGGGAGGAGGTTAGAGCATGTGGCCTCCCTACTGCTGGTATCCCTTATTTGTCCCCACCCCACCTTGTATACCTTCCTGTTGCTGTAGTCTTAAGAGCTCAAAGTATATGAGCCTTTTGATCTCAGAGGCCAGATGAATGAGGCAGGAGACTCAAGAGTGTGAAAGGAGCTCCAGTTTATTATGCCGTACAGCCTCACTGATAACCATTTTTTGCAAGCGTGATTAATGTGTGAACAGTAGGCAATCCCCAATCACCATTCAGAGAAGCAGCTTGTGGGCTTTGCCAATGGAAGGAGAGCCAATCCAACAATTTAGCAACCTGCTCATAAGTGAAAGGCCCTATCAAGGCATCCCAGCTCACAAGCAATTACTCTGTGATCTTCAGACCGAACCCGTTCCCATAGTCACAAATCACTGCTCCTTGCTCAACAAGGGCATTTCTGCAATGTGGCAGAAAACTTATTGTGCACCAAAGGTTGAGGTGGCCTTTGTACTCCCTCTTGGCAAGGTCTCATACCCTAGTACCTTCCATATTTTTCCTCCAGCCTTTATTTCTCTTTCCAAATCTTTTAAACGCATTACTCAGACTATTTAACTTTCCCTTACATTTCTACCATATCCCAGACTGCACCTACAGTTGTTAAATATTCCCAAACTATAAGATTAATTTCAATCCAGGTGATTCTCTTAATATGACTATCAAATTTATAACTTGTTGCATGATTAACTACTATTCAGATATTTACTAGGTCAAAAGAGCTCCAAGTCCCTCTCATTCTTTCAAAAGAAAGATTTAAACCTCTAATGCCTTGTCCTAGTCCTGAAAGAGGTTTGTGGGACAAATCTTTTAATAAAAAAAAACAAAAACAAAACTTTTTATTTGCAAAACATATGTATGGGTAATTCTTCAACATTGACCCTTGTAAAGCTTTGTTACAAATTTTTCCCCCCTACTCCCCACCCCTCCCCCTAGATGGCAGGATATCCACTGCATGTTAATTATGTTAAAGTACTTGACAAATTGAATATATGTATACATATTTCCACATTTATTGTTGTGTAAGAAAAATTTTATCTACAAGAAAAAAAATCTGAGAAAGGAAACACAATGCAAGCAAACATTGATAGAGAGCACGAAAATGTTATGTTGTGGTCCACATTTCACATCTCTTTCTCTGGGTGTATATGGCTTTCTTCCCTGAACAATTGGAAGTAGTTTGAAATGTTTCATTATTGAAGAGAGCCATGCCCATCAGAATTAATCAACATATAGTATCGTTGTTGCCGTGTATAACGATCTCCTGGTTCTGCTCATTTCACTCATCAGTTCATGCAAGTCTCTCCAGGCCTCTCTGAAATCGTCCTGCTGCTCGTTTCTTACAGAACAATAATATTCCATAACATTCATATACCATAATTTATTCCGCCATTCTCCAATTGAAGGGCATCCATTCAGTTTCCAGTTTCTAGCCACTACAAAAAGGGCTGCCACAAACATTCTTGCACATGTGGGGCCCTTTCCTTCCTTTATGATTTCTTTGGGATATAAGCCCAATAGAAACACTGCTGGGTCAAAGGGTATGAACAGTTTGATAACTTTTTGAGCATAGTTCCAAATTGCTCTCCAGAACGGCTGGATCTGTTCACAGTTCCACCAACAATGCATCCATGTGTGGGACAAATCTTAAAAAAATGAATTTTATTATTTTTTTCCAGTCTTCAACATTTACTTTAATAAAATTTTGATTTCCCTTTTTTTTTCTCTGTCCCTCCCTTCTGTCCTTCCTCAAGATGACAAGGAATCAGATATAGGTTACATCTACAATCATATGAAACATATCTCCACATTATATTGTGAAAGAAGAATCAGACAAAAGGAACAAACTGTAAGAAAAAAAAATAAAAATAGTATGCTTCAATATGTATTCAGACTCCATAGTTCATTTTCTAGGTGTGGATAGCATGTTCCATCATGAGTCTTGGAATTGGCTTAGATAATTGTATTGCTGAGAGGACCTAAGTTTACAAAAGCTGATCATTTCACAATATTGCTGTTACTGTGTAATAATGTTCTCCTAGTCCTGCTTAAAAGCCCAAGAGTAGGATTCTAGAGTTTCCCAACACTGTTAACAGCTTACAAAAGGCTTGATATCTACTTAACACAGAGATCTCTTATCTTGCATAAGAAAAGATTTTTCCAAATTAAAAATCATACTTGCCTTTCTTTCCTGCCACTTTTCAGAATACGGAGAGAGTTAATACTTAATTTATAAATCAAGAGAGTTAGTTGTATTTCCCTCACAATTTTCACCAGAATTATACAAACGGCTTTTACGTTAATATACATTTTAAACATAAATTGCCGAAATTCTAAAGTGATTGCATTTAGTGTAATAACAGAAAAACTTTGATGAAAGTATCTTAAAAAAGACAAAAAAAACTTATTTTCCCTGATATCAGATATATTGGGTGAGAAGAGTCAGTTCTCCAATTAAAATGGAATGTAATCCATGAACTTTAGTTTGAGGATCCAATTAAACCTAAATTCATAAACTTTGGAGTGACCAAAAATCCCTTCTGTCAAGAGGCTATCCTACACGGATGCTTAGTTATCTTATATAATCTAGAGGTTAAGCTATAAATGTCAACTTCTGAGGCTATCTTGTATAAATAAGATGGCCAAGACCATCATTTGATTTATTAATGCACATAAATTAGCACAGTTAGCACATCTTGCTCTGGGTCCTTTCCCATAAAAGGTACCACCTTTCCTCTTGTTAATTGTGAGTTTCACTAGGGAGCTTAGACCCCTTGTTAAAGTATTATGATAAAGGTTTGCCATTTGAACTGAAGATGGTTTGTCTATGAATTCATTCCAGAAGTCTCCTTACTTTCATGATTTATTGTACCTCACTGGTTAAAACCAATTAAAACAATTTGGAGTCATATAAAAAAGTACTCTAAATCAAAATTAAACAGAGAAATGCAAATTAAAACAACCTTAAGATATCATTTTACACCTACTAGATTGGCTAAAATGACTGAAGGGGAAAAAAACAAATGTTGGATGTGGAAAAATTGGAACACTAATTCATTATTGATGGAATTGTGAACCAATCCAACCATTTTGGAAAGCAATCTGAAATTATGCCCCAAAAGTTATGAAACTGTGTATACCTTTTGACCTAGAAATACCACTACTAGGTCTATTTCCAAAGATGATTAGAGGAAAAGAAAAGGAAAAGTTCTAAATTTTTATAGCAGGGATGCCCATCAACTGGAAAATGGCTGAACAAGATGTGGTATATGATTGTAATGCAACACTACTATGCCATAAGAAATGATGAACTTAATGGTCTTAGAACAACATGGAAAGACTTACACCAAATAATGAAGAGCAAAACAAGCAGAACCAAGAGAATGTTGCATATAGTAACAGCAATATTGTTTTAAGAATGACTGAGTTATTGTCATTTTGCTTATTATAAATATCTAAATTGACTATAAAGAAGCTATGAAGATACTATACGTATCCAGAGAAAGAACCAATAAGTATAAAATGTAATAAACATGTTTATATGTGTGTGTCTGTATATTTATACCTATTTGTATCTAAAGGTTGTAAGCAGGAAGGGAAGAAGAAATTTACATGATAACTCTCTTACATATATAAAAGGAATAGCAAGCTGTACATAACAGATTTGCAGTTTCATGTGCAATCATTTTTAAAATTATGTTATAGAAACACTTGTTTTATTCCCTAAATTAAAAATAAAAGGATGGCCATTTGGCTTTTTCTTGTAAACCAAAGACAAATCATGGAAACCTCTTAATGTTTATATGCCCTTGAAAGAGTGGGTATTCCTTACAGGCAAACATTAACTTTGATCATTTGACAATGAGAGAATGAATATTATGAGAGGTGAGCCTATTCTAATGAGGCACTGAGTACCTGTGCTGGATACCTAATTCTGACTGTGTCACTCATCGACTAGGAGACTCATCTCAAGCCAAACTCTTGTGATTTGTTCTTCATTCTTGAAGAGAACCATGACATTAGGGATTTGATGCCATGGACATGCAAATGAACTGGATTTATGTGAGGGAGGGCTGTGCAAAGTCACCAGCCTTACTTTTTCCTCCAGAACTATTGAGGTCTAGTGGCAAGATATAGATCAGGATGACTGGAGATGACACTGGAAGACCTTAGTCTTTTTAAGCTAAGGTCTTTCTCAGGTCTCGGTTTAACCCAACCATTAAGGATGGATTAAAAAAAAAAAGGAGGCAGAAAATGGCCTCTTTTATCAAATCAAAAAAAAAAAAATCTGGGAGAATAAGACCCTCAGGGATTCTGGCCAGAAACAATTGCTATTTGCTTCACTCTGAACAATCAAATTACAAACAATGATCCAGTGGATTTGGACTGGGATCTATTGTTGGCCAATGAGAGGCAGAACGATTTGGACTTAAGTCATGGTCCTTAAAGAAATGTAGACTTTAAACCCTGAGACATATTGCAAAGTTTCCCTGACCAAAATTTAAATTCCTTTGGGCAGAGAAATCGAAATAGAAAGAGGGAGAGGCAGAAGCCACTTTGGAAATCTATATAAAAGGATCTATCCTCCACCCAGTCAGTGAACAATGAAACAAGAGTAGAATAAGAATTCTACCTAAATTAGATGTACCCAGAGGATTTGGGCAAACTTATCTATTAGCACTGTTTTTCAATAGGACTGACAGTATAACCAATAGGGATTTATTTCTGAATGAGGAAATAGAAATAAGATCTTAACCTTAATAACTGGTTATTAATATAAGAAAAATAATTATTTTTCTCACAATGTGATAATATTCTATTATACTAATACACTACACTGTAATTAATAGTAGGTAGATAGTAGGTAGAGTGCCAGGTCTGGAGTCAAGAAGACTTGTGTTCAGATATGTGACCCTGGAGGGCAGGTTACAACCTCTGTTTGAGAAAAGGCCTTTTATCTGCAAAATGAGGATAACAACCTATCTCCCAAGGATTGTTGTAAGAGTCAAATAAGAAAATAATTGTAAAGACCTTAGCATAGTCACAGTAAGTACTACATAAATATTAGTTATTAGCATTCGAGGGCTTTTTTTTACCATTAAAAAGTGTGGCTTTGCATTATTTTTGGTGTATATATATATACATATATATGTATATATATATCTATATCTTTTTTTTTGCCTTCAGAAATAATTTCAGTGGTTAAGAGCTCCTGGTGAGATTGGGTACTTACAGACACATGGAAGTTAAATGACTTGCCCAAAGTCATACAACTAATATATGCCAAATACAAGACTTGAATCCAGGTCTTCTTGATTCCAAAGCCATGTTTCTATCCACTATGCCATGCTGTTTCTTGGTTTTTGTGGGATTTTTTTGCTTGTTTGGTTTTTGCATAGATAAATAAACTTTAATGACTTTATGCACCTACCCACTGATGAACCCTGAACTTTTAAATCTGAGCCCTACTCTCCTGACTTTGACATCATGGCACCAGCTCTGCACAGAAGCAAATAGACATGCTTGAATATTGAATATTATAACTAAATACACAGCTTAATTTTGTATTTGACCTATTTGGTATATATGTCCAATAGTGAGGCTTCTAGGTCAAAGAGTTAAGAACAGTTTGAAGACTTTATTTACATAATTCCAGATTGTTTTCCACAATGTCTCACTAGACTAAGTCACAGTTCTTCCAATATCAATTATTTCTATCTTTTATCCTTTTAATCAATTTGCTGGATGGAATTTAAAACCTAGGAGTTGTTATGATTTACTTCTCTTATTAGCGATTTGAAACAGTTTTCTTCTTGTGGTTGTTTATAGTTTGAAATCCTCTCAAAAATCATTCATGTTATTTGACAATTTATCTTTTGAAAACTAGATAGTGATGTCCTGATAAATGTTTAACATTTATGCACAACACACTTGTTTTTGGTTATGGCTTTTAGATAGTTTAATAATTCTTAAATTTTTCTCTTTGATCTAGGTTTTTGAGCCAGTTGTTTTTGCTCTGAGATACTTCATATTTTCTTCTATTTTTTCAGCCTTTTGATTTAATTATTTCTTGTTGTCTCATGAAGTCTTTGAATTCTACTTAGTCCATTCAGGGAGTTTGTTGCTTGGGCAAGGTTTTGTTCCTCTTGTGCCAACCTATTAATTCCCTTTCTAATTCCTTCTTTCTTGGCTTTCCATTCTCTCCACTCTCCCACCAAGTTCACAATTACATTCAAATTTATAAAAAAAAAACACATTTTGCATATTTAACTCATTTTATCTCCTCCAGGAATTTGGATTGAGTTCATGCCCATGCTGTGTTTTTCTCTGAGGCTTTTCTTCTAGTTATTTTGGAGTCACTCTCTTCTGCATTTGTGTCTTGAATGCCTGTCACCACAGTATCTCAGTATGGTGGAGGATTTTTTTTGGTCCATTTTTCCAGCTTAATTTTTTTACTTTAGATGTGTTATCAGAGCTAAGCTCTGCCACACTTGTAGAGGGAAGGTGTGGGGCTAGTACTGTTGCTGCTTTCTTTTGAGGATTGTGTCATTCCAGTATCTCAGGGACAGACTGAGGACTCCAAAGCTTTCAGTGCTCCCAAAGTAGTTTGATCCAGGAAAAAATCTGATTGCTACCCTCCTAGACTGAGCTCTGATAGTTCTTGACCTCAGTTTATTGGGTCTGTATGAGTGTAGCTAGAAAGTTCTGTTGGTTCAAAGTGGCAGAATCATAGGTTCCCCCATTGACCTGCCTTTGCAGGTTGGACAATGGAAAGGGAATCCCACCACCCCTTTTCACTCTCTTTTGATCTGGGATCCAGAAAATAGGTAATGGGCAACAAAGCTGCTAGTTTAGGACAAGGAGATCATTTAACACGGCAACAACAAGATAATACGATGATCTATTCTGATGGACATGGCCCTTTTCAACAATGAGGTGATTCAGACCAGTTCCAATGATCTTGTGATGAGAGCCATCTACACCCAGAGAGAGAACTGTGGGAACTGAGTGTGGATCACAATATAGCATTTTCACTCATTTTGTTGTTTGCACTTTTTCTTTCTCCTTTTGTTTTCTTTTTGATCTGATTTTTCTTGGGCAGTAAGATAATTGTATAAATATGTTTACATATATTGGATTTAACATATTTTAACATGTTTAACATGTATTAGATTACTTGCCATCTAGGGGAGGGAGTAAGGAGAAAGAAGAGAAAATTTGGAACACAAGGTTTTATAAGGGTCAGTGTAGAAAAATTATCCATAAATATGTTTTGAAAATAAAAAGCTTTAAGAAAAAAAAAACAAAGCTGCTACTTTTAGCTATTTCTATTGCCCACACTGGAGCCTGATAGTCTGTGTGGGTCTAGGGCCTTTTTTGTCCTAATGCACATGTTCAACTCTGTTACGAGGGTCTGCATACTCCTCTGCCTTCCTATGATAACCCAGACATGACTAAAAACTCATTGTGAATTTTTCTGGATTTCTCCCTGAGAAGAATGTTCAATGCACTTTCTAGATCTGTTCAGAGGAGTTGCAGACTGGAATTCAGCTGCATTGCTTCCTTCTATTTTGCCATCTTGGCTCATTTCCCCTCCCCTGTTTATATAATTATATTTCATGGATTTGTGATTTCATTGCTATGGGCTCCCCCTCTCAATATTTTCTCTTACAACCCACCACACTATTTCATCTTGAATTGCAATTAATCCTTCATCAAAGGTTCATCCACTGTGATAGAGGCTTTCTTCTAGGTCTTTTGACAATTAGTCAGTACTCAGGCATCATTCTTTCTGGTTCTATGACTTGCTTGGTTATCTATATGACTTCCTGGTCATCTATACCTTTTATGACAACTTTTCACTGATTAAAAAAATTTAATTGATTGATTTGGTTTTTACATCTCTAATTTCCAGATATATCCTTTTCATCCCCACTAAATCTTCACTTGTTACAAAAAATAAAAAGTAAAGCAAAATGCCTGACAACTTATGTAACATCCCATACCTGTTGTCCTCCACTTCTCCAAGGTAGAGAAAAGGAAATATATCCTGGGGCAGCTAGGTGGCGCAGTGGATAGAGCACCAGCCCTGAAGTCAGGAAGACCTGAGTTCAAATCTAGTCTCAGACACTTAACATGCCCTAGATGTGTGACCCTGGGCAAGTCACTTAACCTCAATTACCTCAGCAAAAAAAGGAAACATATCCTCTCTCCTCCAGGACCCAGATTGGCTGTTATAACTTTGTTCTTTTATTGTGTGGTTCTTTTCATCAACACTATTGTATTCATTGTATATATTGCTTTCTTGGCTTTGCTTACTTCATTTTTTATCAGGTCATACAAGTCTTCCATGTTTTTCTATTGTCTCATCTTGCGCTCACCCTGGAAAATTTACACATTATGCTGGTAAAAGACAAGTTCCAGTGATAAGCAATCTTTTCTCTCTTAAGTCTCTATTTCCCAGTAGGGTGATAGATACTGATTCATTGTCAAGGAGTGTGATGGATGCTTTCAAGGTCTTTCAAATTACAATTCCTACTTGCCTCTGTGATCTATATCTTTCTAATCGGCTCTATTCCAGTGAGCCTCATCACATGGCCTTGATATCATGGCATCATCTCTGCCCAGAAGCAGATAACACTTGCTTGGGTACTAGATAAAATATTTTTTAATTCCTAGTATAGAATCAGTAAGATAGTATAATAATTAGCATCCAAAGCCTGATAAAATCACAAAGTATCTATCAAACATTGACAGTTCCTCCAAGTCTCAGAAGTCCCTTGACAGAGGATCAGTTTGGACCCAGAAGCTCTAGAAAATGTATAGTTGAGTTTGTTTAGCTCTTTCCTCCTGCTCTCTTGTGAGCAGACCCAGGAGTACACTTCAGTGCTTGTTTCTTACATCCAGATCCCCAAAGAGTAGTTGAATATTTCTCCCTAGAGAGTTTTAGCATGAAGCAGCCCAAAGGGGCTGAGGTTTCAAATACTATCACTCAAGTTCTCATTTGGTGTGTTCCTCCTATTATTAGTTTTTCCTTATCTACAAGCTGCTCAAAAAAGATCAGTGGGCATATTGATCCTATAAACTTCATTCTAACTCTGGCGTTGGTCTTTCTGGCTCTGAAGCCACATAGAAAACTCCTAATCGTCATGTAGCACCTGCCTTTCTTTTATTCATAGCCAGAAGAAAACTCTTAACAAGCCTCAGATGTTAGTGGAATTTGGTCCTGGAGGTATTGTTATTAATAGAGACCTCCACCTTCTTCTAGCTATAGCCTTGTTCATCACAGAGTATAATGAATGGACCTGGCAGTTGGTCCCAACAGGCAGAGGCCAGCCTCTCACTGCTAAGGCTTCCTTCTCTAACTTTGACTTATCACAGCTCCTACAGTGAGCCATATCAGGTCCTGTTGACCATCTCATATATATCCACAATTATATATTGTTTCTACCATGTGTCAGATATTGTGCTATATATATATATATATATAGGATATATATATACATATATATATTTTTAAATGATTCTTATTCTCAAAGAGCTTATGTTTTAAAGACCAATATCTCTTATTTTGCTGTGCAGAAAGTTAGATAAGGGTGGTATAGAATGAAAGTGTTATATCTCAATTTTTCCTGTTTTTTTGGCTTCTCACAACAAAATAACCTTCCACCAATATTCATATACCATAATTAGCTTTGCTATTATCCAGTCTATTGTTTATAATTCTTTACTACCATAAAAGTACAGTTATGAATGTTTTGCTATGTCTTCCCCCCTCTCCCTCACCCCTTATATTTGACTTCCTTGAGGTCTATACCAGCTGGACCAAGGGGTATGAATGCTTTAAATCACTTTTTAAACTTAATTCCACTTAACTTTCCAGAACAGTTAAACCAATTCAGAGTTCCATCAACAATATATTAGTCAGTCTACCTTTCCTGAATCCCTTTCTATTATTTCTCAGAGTTTGCTTGACAGGTGAGACCTGAGAATTATTTTAATTTCTATTTCTCTTATTATTAGTGACTTGGAGCAGTTTTTAATATTGCTGCTTATAATTTGCAATTCTTTTAAGAATTATTTGTTCTATATTTTGACAATTATAACATATATTGGATTGCTTGACATCTAGGGAAGGAGGTGAGAGGAAGGAGGGGAAAATTTGGAACACAAGTCTATGCAAGGGTCAAAATTGAAAAATTACCTGTGCGTATATTTTGAAAATAAAAAGCTTTAATTTTTTTTAAAAAAATTGTTTGTTCAGACATTGTAAAGAAAAACTTTTAAATGCTCAAAAACTGATCAACAAAAATTACTACCCAATTCCACAAGAATGATGATGAAGATTATTACCCATCTCCTGACAGAGAAGTGATGGGATAATGGTGCAGAATGAATCAATTTTTGGGCATGGCCCATGCTGGAATTTGTTTCATTTAGCTATGCATATTTGTTACAAGGGTTTTTTGTTTTATTATTGATGTTTTCTTACTGGGCAGGAGGATGTGGGAGGAGAAAAAAAATTAACAGTTTCCTTTCTGGTCCTAAATGCGTTGTTTTCTGCAAAATATTTTCAGTATCATGTCAAAATTATCTACTTTGTCTTTTGCTATCTTCTTGATCCCTTTTCTTGATTAAGAATTTTCTCAAACATCGAAGAACTATATGAACACAATTACAAAATACTTCTCACACAAATAAAATCAGATATAAACAATTGGAAAAATATAAATTGTTCATGGCTAGGCCAAGCTAATATAATAAAAATGACAATTCTGTCTAAATTGGTCTACTTGTTCAGTGCCATGACAATTAAACTGCTGAAACATTATGATAGAACTAAAAAAAATACTAACAAAATTCATCTGGAAGAACAAAAGGTCAGGAATATCAAAGAAATTAATTTTAAAAAATACAAAGGATAGTAGCTTAGCAATACCAAACCTAAAAACATATAAAGCAGCAGTCATAAAAACCATTTGATACTGACTAAGAAATAGAGTGGTAGGTCAGTGGAATAGGTTAGATACGCATGACAATAAGCAAGGCCTATAGATAGCAATCTAGTATTTGATAAATCCCCAAACTTCAGCTTCTGGAATAAGAACTCACTATTTGATAAAAATTGCTGGGAAAACTGGAAAATAATTGTCAGAAACTTGGCATAGACCTACATCTCACACCCCAGAACAAAATAAGGTCAAAATGGATACATGGTTTGGACATAAAAGATAATATCATAAACAAATTAGGAGAACGGGATAATTTACCTATCAGATCTTTGGAGAAGAGAGAAATTTATGACCAAAGAACAACTAGAGAACATTATGAAAGGCAAAACTGACAACTTTTGATTACATTAAATTATAAAGTTTTGCACAAACAAAAATAATGGAAACAAGATTAAAAGGAAAGTACAAAGCTGGGAAAAAATCTTTATAGGCAGTATTTGTGATAAAGGTTTCATTTCTAAAATATATAAAGAACTGCATCAAATTTATAAGAATACATGTCGTTCCCCAATTGATAGTCAAAGGATATTTTCAGATGATGAAATTAAAGCCATTTATAGTTATATGAAAAAATGCTCTAAATCACTAATGATTAGAGAAATGCAAATTAAAACAACTCTGAGGTACCACCTCAACACCTCTCACATTGGCTAAGATGACAGAAAAGGATAATGATAAATGGGAAAACTGGGACACTAATGCATTGTTGATGGAGTTATGAAATGATCCAACCATTCTGGAAAGCAATCTGGAACTATGTCCAAAGGACTATAATAAAACTATACATATACCCTTTAACCCAGCTGTGTCTGTATCCCATTATTAGTCTGTTTCCCAAGGAAATCATAAAGGAGGGAAAAGGACCCACACGTGCAAAAATGTTTGTTGCAGTTCTTTTTGTGGTAGTAAAGAATTGGAAAAGGAGTGGATGCCCCTCAATTGGAGAATGACTGAACAAGGTGTTAAATAAATAGAATATTATTGTTCTATAAAAAATAAACAAGCTGATTTTAGAAAGGCATGGAAAGATTTACATGAACTCATGTTGAGTGAAACAAGCAAAACCAGGAATACATTGTACACAGTAACAGCAAGAATGTGTGATGATCAACTATGAAAGACTTGGTTCTTCTCAATGGTTCAGTGATCCAAGGTAATCCCAATAAACTTTGGATAGAAAACTCCATGTGCATCAAGAACTATGAAGACTGAATGTAAATCAACATATGTTATGTTCACTTCTTTTTTCTGCTTTTTTTCTCTCCCATAGTTTTTCCCTTTTGCTCTGATTTTTCTCTCCCAATATAATTCATAAACCATTTGTGTATTACAAATAAATAATTTTTTAAAGATTTTTTTTCAAACAAAGGCATCAGGAAATTAAATGCCTCCTTCCATTTTCCTCCATTGAAAGAAATGTTGGGACCTTTTCTGTGTAGAATATACATCTAGTTAAAAGTTAGTGTAATGTGTAATGTCAGTTGTCAGACTAAATCTATTTGTTGCCAAATGAATTTCAATTTTTTTTCTAGTATGTTTTGTCAAATAGGAAATCAAATAGCTTATTAACCTGAGCTTACTAAACTCAAGGCTGATGAGTTTGATTGTTTCTGATTCGTTTATTACATATTAGGTCTTATTGGTCTACTTTTCTATTTTTAACCAATACCAAACATTTTTGGTGATTTCTACTTCATTATGTACTTCGAAATCTGGAAATGCTTTTCTGCCTTCATTCCCATTTTTTCATTATTTCCCATAAAATTCTAGACATTTGCTCCTCCAAAAGAATTGTATTATTTCATCTAACTCTATAAAATAATCATGTAGTAGTTATATAGTACTAAATCTGTAAAGTAGATGATGTTGTGATTTTTATTATATTGGAATGGTCCAACCATGAGCTATGTTAATAAGTACTGATCATGAAATCGCATTCCTTAAATTCTCAATTGTTCTAGCATGTAATTGTGTATAGATGGTTCTAAACATTTATCCTCTGATGTGAATTTACCACAATTATATTTATTTGTATAACTTGATTTTTTTCTGGGCTAAAAAATCATTTTATTAATAAGGCCAGCATATTTATTAATAAAAGGATGGTCATCTGGCCATCTCTCTTAAACCAAAAACAATTATGGTAGTAGGCTCACAATTTATATTCCCTTCAAAGGATTAGGCCTTCTGTGAGAGTGACATCATGCCCCTCTTGGACAGAGAGACTTTCTATCCAAACTACCCCTAGGCTTGAGCAATCTATTCAAAGAATTCATGCTCCACTAGATTCTCAGTAGAACTCAATGGCTACCCCAACTTGAATGGAGTCTGAAGAAGAATGCTAATCCAATCTCATTGCCAGCAATGTCTTTCGGAAGGCTAACTTTTTAAAATCAAGACTTTAGAAAAAAAGGGAAACTCTAGATCTCCCCAAATCATCTGTTATTTATAATCATTTCTTTCATTCTGCCATTTGATTCTATTGAGAATCATCCTTAGTGAATCACTAACTGATATAATAAACACTTCATCAAGGGTTTCTGACTGGGACTTGAGGGAGAAAGGGAAAGCCAGACAGGACTTTAACAAAATTAAAGGAAGCAATCCCCTTTAATAAGTATACCATATAATTAAAAGGCCCAAAGGGAAAAAATAAACAGCACCACTAGGACTGTGTGTTACACAGATATGTTTTGTTATTCTTCTGGATGCATCTAATACAATCCTGTGGTTTGAGCATGGTTGCATTTAATCTCCAGTTTAGGTCACTCATAAAAATTCTTTTCTCTGCTAAAAATTTCCTAAAAAATTGGCCTTAACCCAATTCTAAATGTACTTTAATAAACAGGTAGAATAATTAAAGTTAGCCCAAACTTTATTGTCTCTTATGCAATTTGATTTTTTTTTTGCTAAAGGTTTATTGATTTTGTGGTCTTCTCAAACAAGTAGATGTTAGTTTTATTACTTTTAACATCCTTTATTTTCCATAGTATTTATTTCTCTAGTTTTCAATTTTTCCTTTTATGGTTTTTTGGGTTGTAAATTTGATTCTTCCATTTTTCTTTCAGTTTTTGGTTTTATGGCATGCCTTGTTCATTAGTCCTCTCCTTTTCTATTTTGTTAGTGTGATTTTTTAGAGAGATGCTTTAGCTACCTCCCCCAAATTTTGGTGTAATGTTGGATTGTTATTCTTTTTCAAATAGCTATTAATCATTTCAATGTTTTGTTCTTTGACCTACTTGCTCAGAATGTCATTAAGTCTCCTTTTTGGTCTATGTATTAATTTCTATTCCCTATTTGTTTTATTGTAACATGTAAAAATATGCCTAATATTTCTGCATATTTATACTAATATATAATTCTTCAATACTATTAACACAAGGCCTATTTTTGTAAAGCTATCATTGATGTTGATAGGGTTTTTTCTATATTTCTATTCAAAAAATGTCATATCTTTCAAACCTAATTTCTCTAACAGTACTTTTTATATGACTATGTTAGATTTTTTATAGATTCATATCCTGAAGAGCATTAAGGTTTCCTATAATTATGGTGGTAATTCTTTTATGAATTGGAAAGTATACAATGTGGTGCTTAATTATGCCAGTTTCATTGTTCATGATGGCTTTAAGAATAAATGTTTTTCCTGTTTATCTCTTCATTTTTCAGATGGCTATTTTTGCTTTTTATGATGGCATTGATGGGTGGAGCTTCTAGGGGAGATTTAGCAGTAGTCCTAAGGCCACCTGGCCTTGGGACTGATGTAGTTTAAAAATGATATGTATTTCTTCCCCAACTTTCTAACGAAGATGTAGCAATAACCCTGAGGTCCCCTGGTCTTGGGAGTGCTACAAACATTGTTGGGTGTCAGATAACAATCCATTGGTCAGTGAAAGTTTCAGAGACAATAATGAGATGCATACCAGACTATTCCTCAAATCCACCTGTAAGCTATAAAATCAGCATATCAGTGATATAAAGCACCTGATCTCAACTTTTTCCAAATAAATTTATCTTCTTGCTCCTGGCTCTTTGCTAACTTCTTTTGGAACTTAGCCTGCTTTAAATGGCATTGAAATTATAAACTTTGCCCGGTGACTTGGAGATGGGTCCAAGCCTGCATATTCTTTTTTTTTTAATTAAAGCTTTTTATTTGCAAAACATATGTATGGGTAATTCTTCAACACTGACCCTTACAAAGTTTTCTGTTACAAATTTTCCCCCCTAGTCCCCACCCCTCCCCTAGATGGCAGGAAATCCACTACATGTTAATTATGTTAAAATACTTGACGAATCAAATATATGTATACATATTTCCACATTTATTGTTGTGCAAGAAAAATCGCATCTACAAGAAAAAAAATCAGAGAAAGGAAACACAATGCAAGCAAACATCAATAGAGAGCATGAAAATGTTATGTTGTGATCCACATTTCACATCCCTCTCTCTGGGTGTATATGGCTTTCTTCACTGAACAATTGGAAGTGGTTGAAACATTTCATTGTTGAAGAGAGCCATGTCCATCAGAATTGATCATCGTATAGTATTGTTGTTGCCATGAATAATGATCTCCTGGTTCTGCTCACTTCACTCAGCATCAGTTCATGCAAGTCTCTCCAGGCCTCTCTGAAATCATCCTGCTGGTCATTTCTTACAGAACAATAATACTCCATAACATTCATATACCATAATTTATTCAGCCACTCTCCAATTGATGGGCATCCATTTAGTTTCCAGTTTCTAGCCACTACAAAAAGGGCTGCCACAAACATTCTTGCACATGTGGGTCCCTTCCCTCCTTTAAGATCTCTTTGGGATATAAGCCTAATAGAAACACTGCTGGGTCAAAGGGTATGCACAGTTTGATAACTTTTTGAGCATAGTTCCAAATTCGAGTCTGAAAATTCTTTTGAAACACTTCATGATATGGATCTGAAACCCCAACCTTTTTGGGCCTTCCTTTGAACCTCAACAGCAAGATTACAAATCCTGATTTGGGGGAATTCTTTGATGGATGATAAATTTTGTTCTGACCTTTCACTTTTGTTCTTTATGTGGTTTTGCTATGATGTGCTCTTTGTAAATAGCAAATTATTGTTTTTCTCATTTTTTAGTCATTCTCTTCTGTTTTTATTAAAATATTTAATTCATTCACATTTAAAGTTATGATTGCCAAGTTTGTGTTGTCTTCCATTTTTTTTAATTTAATTTTTATCCCCTTCCTCTTTTAAGTCAGTTAATTTTGTTTTTTGTTTTTTACATTAATTTGATGCTAGTCTTTTATCACAGGTTCTTATTCTTCAGATTTAGTAAGTTAATTTTTCTTTCTATTCATTCATTTATTCATTTGTTCCTTTATGTATTTCCTACCCTTCTTTGGCCTTCTTTACTTGTTCAGGTGAGTGTGTGGTTCAAAATTCAATCCCCCATGTGCTTCCCCTTTCTAAAAGATTTCTTTTGTTCTTTCCTCTTATTTCTATACCCTTCTCGTTATTTTCTCCCCTGAACTCCATTCTCCAATTCATGGAATATATCCTGACATTCTTTTGTTTTGGGGTTCTATTTATTTTCCTCTACCCTATTAGATCTCACATTATTCACCCTCTTCCTCATTTTTGGCAGGACTTTCTGCTGTGCTTCATTCCCAGAAGTATTAGTTCATAAATAAGCTGTGGTGGGCTAGTAGTCACTACTCACTTATCTAAGCCATTAGCTCCAATTCTAAGGCCAACAAAATTCTCTTTGTTTTGGCTACCCCCAGGGACTTATTAATATCCTCTCCTGGGGTGTAATGCAGGCTTGGGAGGCATCTTTGCTTTAGAGAAGATAAGTCATCTGTTGTACATATTGTCCCTATTTCAGGTCCCAATTTTTCATCATAAAATATAGACCCCTCCCCCACCACTGCCAGAGGGACATTAAAAAAAAATCACATTTCCATATTAGTCTTGATGTGAAGGAAAAATCAGAACAAAAGAGAAAACCATGAGAAAAACTTTTTTTTTAAGGTGAAAATAGTATACTTTGATCCACATTCAGTCTCCATAGTTCTTTCTCTGGATGTGGATGGCATTTTTAATAGAGAAACATTCTTTAACCATAATCTTTAATTTACCACTCTAGTGTGTAAGATCTACTTTCTGTTCCACTCCCAAGGCCTTCCCCCTCCACTGTTATCTTCTCCCTTCCCTTAAATTTGCTAAAAAGTTGAAGAAATAACTATCCTTCTGCTCACCTCCAAACTGACAGCTCATGTCTTCCCTCTCACAACCCAAGCAACTTCCTCCTCTGCAATCTGCCCTCTTCCCAAAATAGTCAGAGGACCACGAACCCTAATCTTAATTAAGATTAAACTAAATCTTTAGTTACTTAGATCCTTTGTGTTTTTTGTTCATCTCTTTTTTGTACTCTTGTTCCAATTCTTTGTTGTTGTTGTTTTTTGTAAAGAACAGCAGCCTAGAAATATTAGAGAATTGATTTCTTTTTCTTGATCATTGTACTTTTCTAGCTTCTTTGTGTTTCCTTGGTTGAGAGTATTTGTGGTTTGAATGTTCTGCTCACCTTTTTGAAGGAGAGGGAAGCAAAGGGGGAATGTTACAGGAACACTTCACAAATTTTTCTCATGTGTTTTGCTTGAGGTTACTTGAGATCCCTTGTTTTGGAGACTATCCTATCCTATTTTTTTCCTGACTTCTCATAGCTGTGAAAGAATCCTGAGATATATGAGCTATTCATCCTTTATAGGTAAAAGTTTTTCTTGTGGCTGCTTGAAAAATGTGTTGACAATGAAATTTTTAAAAAGCCAACATGCCTTGGGATTTCAAGAATGAAGTTTTCCTTTGATGGAGATCTATGGATTTGATCAATCTACATATTGTTTGCATTCAAAAGTTTCTGCAATATTCTTAAGTTATTCCCTTCGGTATAGTATTCAGATTTTTAAATTGACAATAACAGGAAATTCTTTGAAATTTCTATTACACCCCAAAGTGTGAACCTATACCCTCCAAATCACTATGAAAGATTCAGCCCAAATATGAAGTAGGTGGAAGCTGGGGTGAACTTTCAAGAACTGTTTGATTGGCATGTAAATAAAGTTAGGGCAAGAAACAGATTATATGAAACACCTGATCCACATTCCTTTATTATTATGCCTATCTGCCAGCAGCAAATCCAATGACTTTCACTTAATATTCTGTCTAGCTCAAAATCTTAGTGGTCTCCACTCCAATGAGATTTTGGTATCATAGACTCATTTAGCAATTTCAGGGTAGTCTTAGCTCTCGAAAATTTGTGTATCAGATTTCTCCTGGAGAATTTGAGCAAAGACACATGTTTGGTGTTTTCTCAGAAAAGAAGGGAGAGAAAAAGTCTATATTGAAGAGATCCTGGGTCATTGAGGTTGGCAGAGAAAGCAGGAAAGAGCATTGATGGTTATCAGTTCAACATTATACTCCCATTGTTCTTTGAAGTTCTTAGGTGACCACACTTTGCTGTTTCCAGTCAGAAATCCAAATTATGTTAAATCCCTGAAGTTAAATTTCTCCTATAAATCTGCCTATGACCCACACTATGCTGAATCCCTTTTGGGTTAGCCTGCCATGGGGTTCTGCCTCATGGTGTCTTTCTCCTCACCCTTCTCCCCCTATGCCTCATAGTGTCTTTCTGTTGAGGTTGGGAAGGGGGACCCCAAAAGTTTGGGATCACAGACTAGTGTCACGAGGTGCCTCAAAAGAATTTGCAGACTTGAACCCATATCCAAGTCAAAGGGCAAAATTTATTGTAATTGTAATTCCATTACAAAGTAGGCTCAATTTCCAAAAGAAATTAGCAAAGAAACAGAAACAAGGAAACACATTTATCCAGCTTTCTATCATTGATATGCTAATTATTTGGCTCATAGGTAGGGTGAAAGAGTAGTCTCCAGAATTTGGTTCTCAAGGACATGACTCAAATCAGCAACGAATTGAAGTGTGGTCTCCAGAATCAGGCAGATTGTCAGAATAGCATTTCTAGGTTGGGTGTGGGTGGGGGGACAAAGTTAAAGTATTTTGGAATCAGATTGCCAGAACAGAAGTCCCCCCAAGGTCAGGGGACCCCAGAACCTCCACTATATTTCCCTAGAAGCTATACCACATCACTCTCATCTCCCCATCAGGCTCATGTTGTCTTTCTCCTTCTTATAGCTAACTAACTCTTTTAGAATGCTAAATCCCTTTTAGGATTTAGCCTGACAGTCAATGGTATACTCCCACCTCATGAAGTAATACCTTTCTCCTGATTAATCGTAAATTCCACTAGAGAAATTGTCCTTTCCATTGTTAATTGTTAAAAATCCCTTTTCTTGCTATGTCCCCAAATAGATTTCATATGTACCACTCCTGATGCTTATTTTATCTCTTCATTTTGTCTGTAACCTCTTCTCCTAAATAAAGCTACCTTTTGCCAGAGAATGGCCATTGTTAATTCTTCACATGACTGAATCTCAACATTTGATGCCAAATGCTCTCCTAAATTTCATCATTCAGTGTTTGAACATCAATCTCATCATTTGGTGCTAAACCTCAAACACTTCAATAGGATACTTTCAAATGGATTTCATTTAACTGTGGAAAATATTTGAGGTAGAAATCTTCATTTTTCTCCTCTTTTTTTAGTGTGGAAAAGCAGCTCTTTTAGGAGGTACTTTAGTACCTTGTTTTTAACGTGACAGTAGAACCTTTTCATTTAGTTTTGTATTTCTATGTAAAAATACAATTCATTTGGGAGTTTCGGGGAGAGTGAGAGATCACTTCTGCAAAGAATTGAACAAATTAAGTTCCAGGGTTAGAGAGACTAGGTAAAGCTTTAGTTTTCTCTCTGCAGCCACTTTTCCTGAATATAGTATTCATTTCACCTACTACCACCCCCTTTTCGACCTTATGACATTTATTAGAACAAAAGCAATTCCTATCCCGAATTGCTAGCAGGGACCCCTAGCAGGGTCTCCCTTTTTCTCTTAAAATAGCAATTAATGTATTTTTAGTCCTAGATGCTCTAGTATCCTGAGAGAGAAGAAAACTGAAATAGCAATTTTGCTTTGTTTTAGAGTTTGTCATTTCAGAGGACTCAACATATGGGAAATATTAGCATTGCAGAAACAGTTGGAATCATATTGGTTGTCACTTGATTCATTACCCTTCATCTCTGCTTCACTCCCTAGGACTGATGTTTAAAGTATTCTTATTGAAGACTAGAGTACATAAACATTTCTATCCATCTCTGATGTCATGTATTATAGTTTATTGGAGAAAGAATCCTAGAATCCTGAATGACCAGGATCCCTAGTATTATGTCTGAGTCTCTCAACCTCCTAAGATTGATGGAACAAAGTCTTGGATAATTGCTATATTAGAACATCAACCTCAGGATATCTCAAAGAGTTCATATTGACATGAACTCTCAATTACAAAATGGTACCTCCTACTTCTTGGAGAGTCATAACCACACCATTCAATATGCCTGAGGTGGGGGTGGAAAAGAAAAAAACAGACACAACAAACAGCTTCCCTGGATGCCTATCAAGAATTGAAATATCAGAAGAGAAATGCTGGCATCAGTGAAGGCTCTTGGTTATTATATTAAATGCAACCAAATCCTCCCTCAAATTCTGATGTTTCACTTGGTTTTGAGTTATTCTGCCAAGAAACCAAAACTGCCCAAAGATTCTACAGAAAGTGCCAGGACCAGAAACAAATTCCTGTTCCTGTGGTAAATTCATTTTAGTAATAGGAGATTGCAGGAGGGGGGTGGATAATTTAAAATTATGCACTCCTATTTGTGGTTGAGGTAGATTAGAGAAGATGTCGTGGAAGTTGGGAGGTTAAAGAATAATGAAGGAGCAGTAGGGTATAGGAAGGGGGAAAAGGCTGGGGTGAAAACTGAACTACATACTGATGGAGGAGGAGAGAATGTGTTATCTATGTCATTTATGGGGGTCCATAGTAATAAGCACAGAACAAAATGAATGAACTTCAAAGGAAATGTGGTGGCTGAGTGTTAGTAGTGATTCAGCTCACTCACTTCTTCCAGCTATGCAGCTGTCCGCAGCCAGGGTGCTGACAACTCCCTTATCCTTTCTAACCTCCATGTCTCCCATCACCCTTCCTGGCAATTTAAAGTAGCATCTTCTGCATTTAAAAACTGTCATATAGTAGATTTATTTAAAGCAGGAAATGATAAATTTATTTTTACTTATTTCTTTATCATAGTTGAAATCAATTTACATTTTAACTTTTATAAAACAATCACAAAGGAATATTTCTCAAAAACGTACTTAAGTTGCTAGATAGCCTAACATCATTAGAGGATAGAAGAATAGACATCCATCGTCAGTGATTGTATAGTCTCTGAGTTATTTTCTCTAATCCAGTTTAAGGAAGTGGGAAAGTTTAAATGACTGTTGAATGAATTGGTTGGACTCATTTAAGTTGTGTACAGATATAGTTTTAAAATATAAACCAAGGCATCATAATTAGAAATAATTAGAAACATATAAAGAGAGAAATAAACCCTGAAGCACTGGAGGCAAGAAAGATTGAGGTTATACTCAGACTAAATTAGAAAAAAAAAAGTTTAGAAATCAAGGTGTGACTTTTGATGCACTTTAAAATTTGATGCCCCAGTAGTAAAATTATGTTTAAAATATGAGATAGTTCAGAAAATAAGTGACTTAGAAGCCAATAAGATGGGCAGATACAGTTTGGGATCATAATATAGACGCAAAAGAAATATTAGCTTAAATGCAGAAGAGACTGCTCATACTTGTGGCAAGAGGATGAATTGGAAGATAAAGGTAGAAAACAATGCAAAAATTTGAGTAAGATATTAAAGTCATAATTACATTGATTCTGAGTAGCACATCTGTCTACTGACTAATCCCAGATGGATGTATAGAAGTAGAGGGAATGATGGGAGAAGCGGCATCGTGAAAATCCCCATATCAGTAGGGCTAATCATCCCTTTGGTTGTTCTTGCCATACCTCTGCTGAGTTAACCATTGATTTCTTCCCTTCAAAAGAGGAGTTCTCCACCTTGTGGGTTATTTATCAGACATTTGACATGAACTGAAAGTTTTTATGCAAGATCAAAACAAATACAGGAAACTAGACCTAGGGAAACAATGCAAAATCTCTAATTCCTAGACCTAAACATATGTAATGTCTTAATGACTTCACATTTTCACATATAAAAGAGAGGGGACGAGGAGTCATTCAAAGAATGGGTGGAAATAATCTAAAGAATGCTCCATCCAGGATCTTTGCTCTTCCTCAAACAAAAAATAGGAGCTATAAGATTCTGAAATCTCTGTCTATTGTGGAAATGATGGACTAGAAGAATTCAATCTCCTAACCAAGAGAATAGAATTTAGAAGACTAAACAAGTTGCTTTCAAACAGGCACAGGATGGAGAGATCCTCCCCTAGCTAGGCTCTACATATAAATTATGAGTAGGTCACACTGGAGAAGCCACTGGATCCTAGTCCCTACCCTAACTATGAGGAAGAGGTAAGTAATTGATTCTACAGGATTTAGGGAATATTCCATTTGAGTGATAAGGGAAAATCCTCCCTAAAAATAATACCCCATTTAGGTCTGGGTCCACCTGAAGTTTCTTTTTAATAACCCAAATAAATAGAGCATTTGGATAGTAACCCTGAAAATTTTTGTCTTGATACCCCACCCCCTCAACAACCCATTAGGGGTTCTATGTTTGAGACCATGAAAACAACCAATAACTATTGAGTCATACCCAATATCTTTTTTTTAATTAAAGCTTTTTATTTGCAAAACATACAACACTGACCCTTACAAAGCTTTCTGTTACAAATTTCCCCCCCCCTACTCCCCATCCCTCCCCTAGATGGCAGGAAGTCCACTACATGTTAATTATATTAAAACACTTGACAAGTCGAATATATGTATACATATTTCCACACTTATCTTGCTGTGTAAGATAAATCGTACCTACAAGAAAAAAAAATTTAAGAAAGGAAACCCAATGCAAGCAAACATCTATAGAGAGGATGAAAATATGTTGTGGTCCACATTTCATAGTCCTCTCTCTGGGTGTATATGGCTTTCTTCACTGAATAACTGGAACTGGTTTGAGACATTTCATTGTTGCAGAGAGCCATGTCCATCAGAATTGATCATCATATAGTCTTGTTGCTGCCGTGTACAATGATCTCCTGGTTCTGCTCATTTCACTCAGCATCAGTTCATGCAAGTCTCTCCAGGCCTCTCTGAAATCGTCCTGCTGGTCGTTTCTCACAGAACAATAATATTCCATAACATTCATATACCATAATTTATTCAGCCATTCTCCAATTGATGGGCATCCATTCAGTTTCCAGTTTCTAGCCACTACAAAAAGGGCTGCCACAAACATTCTTGCACATGTGGGTCCCTTTCCCTCCTTTAAGATCTCTTTGGGATATAGGCCCAATAGAAACACTGCTGGGTCAAAGGCATACCCAATATCTTAAGAATGGTACAGTATATGTGTGCAATTTAAGTTCAGATTTCAAAAATATAGAAAGGAAAAGAAAGGAAAGAAAAGGAAAAGGAAAAAGGAATGGGAAGGAAGGAAAGGGAAGGGATGGAATGGGAAGGGCAGAAAGAAAGAATAAAGAGAGTGAGGGAGAGAAGAGAAAGAGAAAGAGAGAAAGGAAAGAGAGAGAGAGAGGGAGAGAGAGAGAGAGGTGAACAAATGATAGAATGGTCAGACTTCCTGGCCAGTAGATGCCCTCATGGCCATCCTAACTTAGCCAGACTGATCCCCAACCAATGAAGCCGGCCATGCACAGGGAGAGCCTGCCTTCCCAGATAATTTAAGCACAAGTTGGGAGTGCACTGAGGCTGGTTTGGCTGTGATCCTTTAAGCAGGGTGGGTCAAGACTGGGCTGTGTTGTTTGTGCACAGACAGATCTCCCACAAAAGTTCAATAGTGATACGGCAAGATCAACCAAAGGAATGGGAAGCCCTAATGATGGGCAGGAAGGTTGTAAGGAACTAGGATAAAGACCTGGCAAAGTACTTCCCACAAGAGGACTGAGACAATGACAAATCACCCAGGTCCACCAACTGGAGCTTATCCAGGGATTATAAAACAACCTACTGTGTCCCAGGTTCCCTTTTTTCACTTTTCTGGGATGTGGCAAAGTCTGGTACCAGGTATGGTTTTATGGCCATCCTGAATATTGAAGTGGATGCTGAATTCTCCTCCAGATGCCTCAGAGTGAGGAACCAGCCCAGTCATCCCCACACTGAGGTACAGGGTGACCAATAATCGTACTTTACATTAGCCAGAAGGAAATGGTGGGCACAGTGGCATGATGGGATCTGGCTTTCATGATCTACAATGCTCAAGAGCTGATGTGCCCCCAAAGGGAAGAACAGTCTCTACTTTGTTTGGCACCTTTGTTTGTTTGACCAGGTAGATACCCCTTCAGTTTGTCATTGGTTTTCTGAATTTGGGGACTTGTCTATACTTCTAAACCAGTCCCAGGTAAAGATTCCTATTCATGTTTCCAACTCAGAGTGCAAAAGGCTGGGGACTCTGGGCACCATTAGTCTCTTCTCTGATGAACTAACTATTGTCTGTGTGCCTTCTTCCAGGCTGACATCACCACATCCATGCAAATAAATGGGTAACTCCTCCAGGCAGGGGCAGAAACAATGATCGGACTAGACAACAGCTTTGAACTCTTCCTCCTGGTGGGAATTCTTTCTGGGATGCCCCAAAGACAATGACTCTCCTAAAGGCTCAGGCAAATTTTTTTTCAATGTATTTTTTGGGACTTTGCTAAGAGTTCCTATAGTCTTATGGCTGTGGGAATGGAGAGCTTTTGGAGAAAGTTAAACCAGGGCAACACACTTGGAAAGAGCTTCAATGGCCGCCTACATCCAAGGCATGGGATGATGCAGCCTAACCAAACCAGGCATCTTCATCATGACTCTCAGGGAAGGTGGGGGCAGGTAGACCAAAACTTGACCGAGCATTCCATGAGCACGCCTCCCATGACATAAGGACACACCCAGGGACTGGTCCAGGACCTCTCATCTAGTCTGCTTGTGAATGCCATCTCCAGGAGGTTTTCTGGGGCTCTGCTTACCCGAGGCTAATGCTTTTGAAAAATGAAGTTCCAGAGTAGCTGATGTTCCCCCCCCCCTTCCCAAGTGTAAAACACTGCTACCCCTAACCGCTGTTGCCACTCAGACTCATCTGGACAGTTTTCTTCTCAGGGACCAAAACAGTCTGCTGAGAGGGTGGGCAGCTACTGGACCTGACTAGTGCATGTGTCTTTTTATCTTTTCTGTGGTTACTCTGGTGGTTCAGACATGGTCAAAAAACCCCATAGAGTTGGAGCTAAGGAATGTTTGGGTTTCTCCCCCAAAATGCTATATTAAATTACCCAAGAAGTGGAAGAGGCTTCTAACCATTTTTTAAGAGTTTAATTTCATAAATCCTCTATTATAAATTTCTTGGATGACTCATTGTGGTAGAGGTGGCCCTGGATTCTCAAAGCCATGTCGTGAAAGCAGTGACAGTTTCTACCAAGTCAGAAAGGCTTCAAATACGGGCCTGATGATGGGCTAAGTCTCTTTTGTCCAAAGACTGGAAGACTCTGAGGAAACTCAGTACTGAGTTTGGCTTTAGGATAGTGACTTTTGTTCCCCTGGAACACTTGTAGACCATCTCCTAAATTTTTTTTTTCATTGTGATCTGGCTTGGGGGCAGGACTATCCACACTGATAAAATCACAGATCCTTGAAATATAAAAATAAGTGATTTTACCAACTCAGAAAAATCCTGGCTTGGATTTGGGAAAGGTAGCTGAAAGTGCATGGCACTAAAAACTGCATTTATCTGAGGAACTTGGCACTCCCACTGGCACATGAATATCTTGTTAAAAAAAAGGGATTCTCCAGTTCCATGTTCAGTCATGTTTTAATGTATGCATACATGTATATTTATACACCTCTATCTGCATGCACTGTGTGTTTTATGTGAATGTCCCCATGGATGCTGCTCTGGGATAGGAAAGTAACTACCCCTGCAAATAGGTACATCCATCAGGGCACATTTACACTGGGGGATGAGGAAGTTTCTTTGATTCTGGAACATCAGGTATGTTGCTCTTTCAAAGCAGAGTCCAGAAGAGAGCCAATGTGGGTGAAAGAGCCCTAAGTAGAGAAACCAGCCCAAGGCAAATGGGCTTTCTTTCTCCTAATACACTAACACTAGAACCAGAGAGGGGATGTAATTCCTGGAAGAAAGTTGGGGAAGGTCACTTCTTCCTTATGGCAACACTGGCCCCCCCCAGACATAGGCGGCACACCGAGCCCTGGCTGCCACTGCCAGAGTTTTCTCTCTCAGCTCTCATGGATGTGAGAGCCAGAACAGGAAGCGGGGAGAAGACCCCCATTTTCCAGGGTCACCTGATGGGGATGTCATCTGTGCCACCACACTTTCCTCCCAAATATGACTTGTATAAAAACTAAGCATGGCCTATAACTGGTGTTATTTTTCAGTGTATACCTATACATCTTTGTTTCTTTCAAAGAGATTTCATCTTAGGGGTTCAGCTAATATTTGGGGCGCCCTGCACCGAAACTAATAACCCATTTTAAGGAGGACCTCATTAGACCTGCTTGATGCCTCCATCTAGGCATCTTCTTCTAGGGACAGGGAATTAGGATCCAGCCACCGTTTTTGTCATTGATCACTTTAGTTCTAGTGTATGCTGTCAGGAATCTAGAACAGCACAGACCTCGAACCTGTATGGACACAGATACAAATGGACTTCCCTATGCGGCACAATGATTACATAAGGGGAGAAGCCCCAGACCAAATACCAAGCAGGTCCTAACCTCCCAGTTATATCTGACTTCTGTCCTAGACTCTCACTACAAAATTCATTTAATTTCCCTCCACGGGCCCATTTGATTGATTCCAAGTGTCCCAGCCCTCCTTCCCCTGGCTCCCCTAAACATCCTAGAAGGACAAGAGAAATTTTAAGCCATTCATGGAAACCCCAGGCTTGAGGGAGTATCCTGGGAAAGCTTCCACCTCCAGACTAAGCCTGGGGGCCCCAGGCAATCGGGAGGATCACAGTTTAGAAGACTGAACTTGAGAACCTGCAGGAAACCTCCATACCATTAAGTTGGTATGGACCTTCTATCACTGCGATTCTACCAGACTGAAACTTTGAAAGTATCACAGGAGAAGGAATGGTGTTATGTTCTTGAATCCTAGTGGGAGCATCCAAAAAACCTAGAGCTTATAGGCTTGAGATCCATAAGACTCAGTTGCAGTAAGCTGCCTCTGCTCTGAACAGGCTTTCTCCTCCTTGTCTATTTTGTGGAAACTTTCATATTCTGTGTTTATATCCCCCAACTCATTCTCTTGGTAATGTCTAGTGTCTCCTTGCCTGTGACATCAGAGATGGAAAACCAACCAGATGCCCTGAAAATCTGCTCCTTCCTTATAAGAGTGAGCCCCTCCCAAACTGCCCTTGGAGGTCCGTTTTTCCCAAGCCGTCCCACATTGACCAGGAGCAAGAGAGAGCCTGGGGGCTGAGGCTGAGTGTAACCTTTCCAGGTCCCTTCTCTAGGCCTTCCTGGCCTACTAAAGTTACACCCTAGGTTCTACAAACTTTCCTGCTTGTATTTCTCGTGATCCCTGCTCTATATTCCTGATGATATAGATACAGACACAAACACACTCCCCCCTCAATGTGTTCATTTTAGGCCTTGGGCATTCCCCTGTGTGAGTTAAAATGTGTCATAATAAAGGCCGATTTTACACTTTTCTGGCCTACCTGATTCTTTTGTGAAGCCCCCTCGAAAAATCCCCTAATTTTTATAAAGGACACTGAGGAAGTTTGTCCCTTTAAGGACAAAGGAGTGGGATGAGAACGTATGATGACTAGTGTATATATATATAGACACACCAAGTCATTATTAAGAGGAAACTGTGCTTAGGGGCAAGCCTTAGAAGGGAAGCCCCTTTACCTTCCCCAATGTCTCCTGGAACTTCATCCACACTGGGTTCACCAGTTCCCCATGGATACACCATTTGGTAAAGTTTGGATTTCTGACAGCCCTTCCAGTGCATTTTAACCTGGCCTATCTACTCCCATGGCTTTGATGGAAAGGCTCCAGTTCTCCAGATAGTCATTGTCCATAACTCCTGAGAAGGCAGAATATTCTGCTTCTGACTCTCCCAGGTTCTAGTTGATCCCCCATGACTATTTACGCCCTTTCTTTCCCCACCCCACCCCCCACAAAACTGCCTCTATTGTTTATGTGGGAGCTAGTTTTCTAAAACTCTGGAACATCATTTTATTCTTTCAGCAATCCAGGCTAGATTTGTTATATGGAAAGAGGTAGGCATTATAAGCCTGCCTTTTATCCTTATAGGGATATTATAAGGAATTATGTCACATCTCTATAAGCCTCAGTTTCTCCATCTATAGAATACCCCTTCATTTGCAGCATCTTGAGGAGGATGAGAGGCCAAATGATATCACCTGTGTGATCTCTTCTGAGCTCCTGACAGGAAAAATGAGTACAAAATCCAAATAGGATTGTTTTCTCCAGATAGGAGTTTATCTTAAGCACTCAGGACAAGGGAGCGGAAGGGTTCTATAGGCTTGGGATGGAAAGCTGAGCAGTATTATTAGTGTGAACACATACTGTATGAGTTAAACATTTTTTATTTGGGACTTTTAAAAAAAGCACTCTAAAAAGACCTACCAAAGTAAGCTTGCTTATATAGGCTAAGGACCTGACAAGGTATATAGTCCACAAAGTGTCCCTCTCTCTTTCTCAGGTAAATCTTAGTCTTTGACTACATAACATAACTTCCCTATGATAGCCCTTTGTGCTTATGGCTAACTGGCTTCTCCAGAAGAGAGAAAAAGTAGGATTGTGCGAAGAACTGGATGGGGCAACTAAATAAGTTATTAGTTCAGGGTACAGTGAATAAGGCGCCTTGTGAGTCAAAAGATAAAGGAGATGTTTTGTGCAAAGACAGGCAGAAACAAAGAAAGAAACAAATGTTTCCAAGTTCCAGAGAATGGGCAAACATCGACAGAGAAGTACAAGGACAAAGGCTGCTTACCCAAACAAGGGCCGGCTTGAAGTGCTTAATTACCGCTTTATTTATAGATCACTAAAGGTAATGATAGGCGGTTGACTTTTGCCTACCTGGGGGCTCTCTGACTAGGTTAGCCTGGCAAATGATATTTTCATGAAGTGAACTGTCTTTCCCAGCAGGGGCCTGGGATCAGACTCTCTGCACTGAGGCCTGAGGGACTATGGGCTACCAGCCAAACCACCAAATGGAGTGAGGGGCTAGGGTATGGGGACAGAATCTGTGTCCACAGGTACTGCTTGGCCCAAGGGCCATTCCTGCTCTCTGGCCCTGAGGGAACTTGCCTACGAGCAGAAAGGACTTCTGGGGAAAAATCCATCCCACTCTGCTTACACAGAGGGAGCTAGAAGTACCCTGCCCAGGACCACTGACCCTGGAAAAGGGGAGAACAAGCTGGGGGCCCCTCTGTCCTTCCCCTTCCCTTCCAGCTTCATGAGCTCAACAGCAAAACTTGTCAGTCTGGTGCCCCTTTAAGAAAGCTTTGCTTCTTAGTTTGCCCCTCTGTAGGACATCCCTCTCACCTACTAGCAAATTTTCAGTGAGTTTGTCTCTTCCAAGTGCCCAAAAGGAGGGAGACCTAAATCTCAGGGTGGTTATTTGGGGTTTGGTGGGGAAGTGGGACACTCCTAATCATTAAGAGTAGGGAGAACTGTTTCAGCCTCAGTTACTTGAGGAAGAGAAATCTGTGGGATTTTGTGAGATGGAGAGTTAGCGACTATCCTGGCAATGATGACAAGAATCTTGAAAGAGGCTTGAACCGGAGCATCTTAACTTCCAATCCCTTCTCTCTGATTCTATGGTGCTGATGAACAAAAATATTTTTCACCATCTTCAGAGTAAGCAAGGTTGAATTCTTTCCCATTTGCCTCTGCTTTCTTTCCCATCTCTCTGCCCCTCCTATTTCTTTCTCTTTCTTGAGTTTTTTCCTCTAAGCATTTATCCTTCTACATCTTTTTCTAGGTCTCTAAATTTTTTCTGTCTCTTCCCCTTCCTCCAGATCCCTTAAACAGTAGGAAGATCTCAATCTGGGTACGTAGGAGGGAAAATGCTTAGAAAATCCATCCATCCTTCTTCGCCTAGTAATTGCAGGTCAGCATCCTGACCTCCTGCCTACCACCTCCTTTCTGTCTCCCTAGCCCAGATACATGGTTACAGAGAATCTTTGTAGAACCCTCAGAGCTGCCTCATTAACGACCAACTGTCACACAGGTTCTCAAGGGCCTTTCCTCAACATTGGTCACCTGCCTACCTCTACAGGCAGCTTGCCAGTCTACTGTGGCCCAAACTGTGGTTATCCAAGCTGGAAAGAAGGGTATCCCCATTTTCTCTGGCCCAAGTCCCACAGAGACACCCAAGCTGCCCTCAGGGACCAGATCCTCTTACACCGAATCCCCCTTGCCCCATTCTGCCTTGGGTAGGTCACAGGGGTGGTTCTGATCTACTAGCTGAGATTTAGTAGCTCTGTATCCTTTGATGCTAATAGTCAGGAGCTCTGAATTCCATATATTTCCATTTCTGACAGGCTTGGAAAAATAAAATCCTATCCCCTCTCAGTGCTTCAATTTCCCCCTGTGTGAAATATGTAGAATTATCCCCAGACATTCAACTTACAATAATTTGGAGAAGTGTTCATCCCTATAATAAAGGGCCTCAAGCCTTTGAAAAGAGATGCTAGTTAAATATGTGGCTAATTTGGCCTAGTAAACTCAATTCTTCTTTTCTCACAAAGTGCTTCAGAGACTGGAAGAGGAGACAAATATGTCTGAAAGTACTTGCAAATACCCACCTTATATTTCAGTATGATGACTTTGGATCTTCCTCTCATGGAAGGCCATGGATTTGTCCTCAGGCTCCTTCAGTTTCCAGGGTAGATGGATTCATAAATATGGTTTGTATCTACACAGAAAGTTTGCCCAGGCCTAGCTGTTTGCTTCTGGGATGCCACATCTGGGCACATCTGGAGAAAAGAGGCCCAGTGTCCTCCAAAGTAACTAAAGAGCATCCAGAGAAGCCTTGAAGGAATCTTGAGTTCTCTAGACAGCATGACTGAGTACCTACTGCAACAAGGTCTGCCACTACAAGTGGCCTTTTGACTCATCTGGTCCCCCTTTTTTTCTGGCCCCCCTTTTAGGAAGTTTTGCTTCCCTGTTTCTCCATCTGTAGAACATCTCCTCCACTGGCTAATTTAAACACAGGTATACAGCTTTTTCTGAATCCAAAAAATAAACACAAACTTTCATAGATATAAGTACTACTTAATAATAGCTGACATTTCATGGTACCTTTAAATGTTTTCCTTACAGCAGCCTTATGAGGTAGGTAACACCCATTTTCTTATCCTCTTTTTGCAGATGAAGAAATGGGGCTCAGTGAGTTTGTTAGATAAAATAAGATAGATAAGAGATTATTTTTTCCCTTTTTTGCTTCTTTGCATTTGGTTTAAATATGAAGGGCAGACTGAGACTTATAAGACACCAGATGTGGTAGGGATTTTAGAAATGATCTAAAATTTCCTAATCTGAACCTCTGGACTTATCCAAGATCTTACACCTAGCTATATCTATACCTCAGCCTCCCCTCTGTATGTCCTACCTATCTTTATTTTATCAAGAGCTCCTGAGTCCTCATTTTACTTTTCCACTGAGCATAAGCCCATTTCATGAGTCAGGTGGCACAGTGGATAGGGGGCCTGAAGGCAGAAAGATCCGGTTCAGCTTCTTAGCTATGTGACCAGGCAAGTCACTTAATTTATTTGCATAAGGTTCCCCAAAAGTTAGGGGGCAGCTAGGTGGTATAGTAGGTAGAGCACCAGCTCTGCAGTCGGGAGGACCTGAGTTCAAATCTGGCCTCAGACACTTAATACTTCCTAGTTGTGTGACCCTGGGCAAGTCATTTACCCAATTGCCTCAGCAAGAAAAAAAAATAAAAAAAAGTAAAAGTAAATAAGTGATAATAATAGTACCTACCTTCCAAAATTGGTGTGAACAAATGAGATATTTGTAAAGCACTTCACACAATGCCTGACACATAGTAGGTGCTACATAAAGGCTTATTCCTTCCCCTTTCTTTTTCAGAGACTATAGAATCCAATTTCTTTGTCTCTTAAGATAATTCCTTCAAAACTCAACTCAGGTTTGTCTCTTAAAGGAAGCTTTTACCTTGCCCCATTCAATTATTAATGTTCTTATCTTTCTAAAATGATCTTGTATTTGTTTATATAAAATGTATCTATCCCAGCCATCTAGATGTAAACTCTTTGAAAATAGGTATTATCTTTTATTTTGGCTTTCTCTCCTCAGCCCCTCCCCATATAAGAGGGGCTTGATATGAGCTTGTCATTGAATTGACAGCTTAGTTCTTAAAATTTAGGAGATATGAGACATATTGATGAATAAGGACTCTACTTAATCTAGATCAGAAAATACATATGGACAGGGTGAGAATCGGGGAGAAAGAGTTGGTGAGATTAATCTGGAATGGGTTACCAGGTTAAAGAATTTGGATTATATCCAGTAATAATAATCATGATGATGATGATAAAGCATTTCTACAACACTTTAAGATTTGCAAAGTATTTTACAGATAATATCCATCTGATACTCATAACAACCTGAGAGATAAGTGCTACTCTTATCCCCATTTTACAGATGAGGAATTTGAGGCCGAGATTAATGATTTGCCTGGATCACACAGCCAGAAAAATGTTGGATTTGAATTCAGATTTTCCTAACTTCTAGTCCTGGAGGCTTTGGAGTCAAGGGATGGAGTAATTTGAATTCTGTGTTAGGGGGTTGAGAGAAATAAAAGTTTGAAAAGTGATTCTTAGTCTACTCAACTTTACCCACCCCAGGCCAGGGAAGAAGCAGGAGTGGGTTAAAGCAAATGACGACATCAGATAGCACTAATAGTTTAAAAATGGAGAAAGTGCCTTGTTTCAGTGAAAGTCCCTCCCTTCTTCCCACGGTCCACTCTAGGGTCATAAGCTTCTAAGAAAAGTAGGCAGGGCTTGTGCCTTGCAGCCTCAAGGCCAAGCAATGTTAGCTTTCAGCCCAATGGCTAAGGAGAAGCATGGGGGCAGGCCAAGGAGGGCGGATGAGCAGATTATATAAGAGCCTTGGCCTTCTAGCTGTGCAGCCAGAAATATAGTGAGAGCAGAACTCCGTCCTGGAAGCAGTAGGGGCTGAGGCAGGGTCAGGAAAGGGGTGTTGCAAATTGGATCCTGGTTGGAACCTGCCCAACTGCACTGTTTACATCCCCAGTGACTAAGAGCTGAATAGAAAAGGTTGCTTTTGTCTTACTCTTAACTCCCCTTCAGGGCTGATGATATTGGCTCCTTGGTTTGGAGGAGGTGGAGATTCCTGGGAGGGGAAGACTGATATCTCTCTAAAGACTAAATTTTTGCCTTGTTACAGGTGCCAATGAAGCTGCTAATAGCAGTGATCCTGATGTCCAGCCTGATGGTGATGGCCTCTGGCCATTTGCCAAAGAATGGAGATAAGATGTGTGTCTACCAGGTGCTCTCCCAAGGGGATGCTTTATTTTGCACGTGAGTTGAATCCACTTTGGATTTTTGGAGTAGGGGTGGGAGGAAGGAAGGGTCAGGTTGGAATTTAGGCATTTCTTCTGGGTAAGGGATCAGAGGAGGGGATTCTCCTGAAGTGAGATGCAAGATTCCCTGGTTCCAGGCCACTTTAGCTGAAGTCCAAGGAGAAAAAGATGTAATCTTAGGGGATCTAGTCTGTGGGTCACCTTAGCTAAGAATACTATTGAGTCAGTTTGATTTTTTTCTGGGCCTGAGTGCCTTGTCCTCTGGAAGGAGCTGGTTTATAACTCAGATTCTCTTCTCCTTTCTCTGGTGAGTGAGGGAAGGTGTCATGAACCAGTAAGACCAAAAAATCCCTCATTACAACAAAACTTAGTTCTCTGAAAAACAATCTTCTCCCCTGAATGAGGATTACTTTTTTTTTTTTAAGATGACACTAATTGGGCCCTGAACTCATCCCTCCTCTTTTCAAAGAAGAACATAAGCATAACTTTTTCTTCTTCTTCTTCTTCTTTTTTTTTTTTTTTTTTTTTTTTTTGCCAGAGTACAGAACACTTCAGCATAACCAAGGGCCAAACAGGGGAAAGGGCTATAGTTGTAGACACAGGAGACTGGTCCTTTATCCTGAATGCTGAGGCTGGCATTTTACTCAGAATTTTTTTAAAGATTAAAAGAAATAAAGCTGGGCAAAACTAGGCAAGGTCAGTGTGTACTTCACGGGCCAAAAATCTACTAGAACACAGTCTCCCAAGTGTTCCTGCAGGGTGTTAACACTCCCTTTCCCTCTGCACAGGAGGCCTTGGTCTTTGAAAAAGAAACTTTACTTTCTGCTAAACATTGATTCAGTAAGCGAATCTGCTTAAATGGAAAAGAACCAGAACTCCTAGGCCTTTTGTCACTATCTGTCAAGGGAGAAAGTAATCTGATAAGGCAGTTCATTTATACTCTGCCTTTCTTGTCTTAATGGGCTCCTGCCTACTTGCCTGTTTGAAATATATGGTTTAAAAGGGAAAGTAAATAGTAGCCAAAGCTTGTTCTTAAAGGAAGGAATTCCTGTGTAATTTCAGATATCTTGAAGAATATTGCTGGAGAAGAGACTTTCCTAGCACCCTACCCCCAAATGGACATCTACTTTCTGTGCTTGAGAACTCTATATTTTATTTGTTTCTAAAATAATCCATGCACAGACTAGTCTCTTATAAATCAAATCCCATTTAAAGAAATCCTGTGAGCTCATTTGAGGGCTCCTGCAATAAATCTTTATTTAAAAAAGAAAAGAAAAACATGAATAGAAGCAACTAGATGGCACAGTAGATAGAGTGCTGTATCTGAAGTCAGGAAGACTTGTATGCAAATCCAGTTTGAGATACTTAGTATGACCCATAGCAAGTCATTTAACTTCTGTCTTGCCTCATTTTCCTTAACTGTAAAACAGGAATCATAATGGAGCCTATTCCCAGGATTTTTGTTAGGATCAAATGATATTTTTGTAAAAAGGGCTTAATACAGTGCCTGGTGCATAGTAGGTGCAGTACAAATGCTCATTCCCTGCCTTTCCCACTTCCTTAGGTTTGAAAATGGAACCTGATTGTTTTTAACTTGGGTTTTTAGACCCCAGACCCATTCTTGGGTTCCTAGGCTGAAGCCTTGCAATGCCTCTATTACCTTGGAAACCTGATGCCCAATGACCTTCTCTCCCTTTCTTTCTCTCTCTCCCCTTCCCTCTCACTCTCTCTGCCTCTCTCTTTGTCTCTCTCTGTCTCTC
>JAJPUD010000534.1:145955-173290 GCA_023553655.1 Myrmecobius fasciatus | reverse complement strand
CCCTCTCTCTCTGTCTGTGTTTCTCTCTCTGCCTCTCTCTCTCTCCCCTTACCTCTCACCCTCTCTGCCTCTCTCTGTCTCTCTCTTTGTCTTTCCTTCTCTTTGTCTCTCTCTCTTTGTTTCTCTCTTTATCTCTGTCTCTATCTCTGTTTCTCTCTCTCTTTTTTCTCTGTTTCTGTCTTTTTCCCTCTCTCTGTGTCTCTTTCTCTTTGTTGTTTTTCCCTCTTCCTCTCTTTGTCTCTCCCTCTCCCTCTCTCTCCGCCTGTGTTTCTCTCTGTGTCTCTATCTCTCTCTGTCTCACTCTTCTTCTCTACAGGGGCAACCTCAATGTGATCTACCCAGAGATAGGGGACATTGGCTGCATGTATGTCCCTGACTGTAACAACTTCAGGCAGAAGATAGGCAGTTGGGGCAAACCTTCCATCAAATACTCCCAGGCTCATGAGGTGAGTGCACTTGGACCATGTGGGAAGTCATCAGCACTGTTATTGCCATCAGCCTGCCATGTGCCGTGTGAAATCTCAGGTGTCTGAATATCACCTTCATTCCTTAAAGACCAACAGAAGCAGGCAAAACCGATGACCTCCTTAGGTGAAATATGCAGGGGGTGAAGAACAGTAGCTTTCTATTTTCTTTGGTGAAATATTGAGGTTTATCTTGACCCTTGGCCAGTACCATAAGAGATGTGCTCTGATATGATGTAGAGTATAACTGTGATGACTTAGGTCGAAACATTATGAGAATTTGCTACAGGGACTGAGCATCAAGTAGTATCATCTTGTTCCCAAAACTTTCCTTGGTTTGTGGGACAAGGGTGGTCTATGAATATTAAGAAACCAAGATATAGGGAAAAAAATCATTGTGTTTCTGGGAAATGGGAAGATCTGATGCTTATGGGAAATCTGGGGAAGAGACCTTTGGGACCTATTTGTCTGATAAACTTTGGGTTCCTCTCCTGAATGCCATTTCCTTGTCTTTCCTTTGGTTGGTGAAAGAGGAGTTTGATAATGTGCAAGAACCTGGCTTTAAAGACTTATTCTTTTTGAATAGGGCCCATTTGAGACTGTGGGTTCTGGATGATGGATTGATCTATTTGAAAATGCCCTTTGAACTCAAGAATCCCTACTGAGGATAATTGAGTTAATGAATAGGATTATTGGATAATTGTGTCTCTGGGTCCAAGAAGGGGACTAAATTGTGAGAGATTTTTAGAGATCATTACCCTCTAGTTCTTAGATCAAAGGATTTTAGTGGACCAAGAATTCACATGAATAATGTTTAATTTTAAGGCCTGATCCACATACTGGAGAGTCAGGCCTTTATATGGATTTTGTATCACTGTTATCTTGTTGCTATTGTTGCTTTTGAATGTTTATATTGTTTATCTTCCCATTAAAGGGACAATTTATGTGTCAAATGGCTCAATATGGAAAGGAGGAAAAAGGCTGGAGCCTGAAGTTACTTAATCTTCTACTCTGGCTCTGAGTCAGCTCTTATCCCCGCCCCCATCCCCATCCCCAACTCAGTCATTCTCTTTTCCTGTATTAAGATCCACTAGCACTTTGATGCCATGGACCCCAAAGACAAAAATCGCTCTGTGGGTATTAGCGCTAGGACTCAATGTGAACTCATTTTTGCCAGCCTGTTTTCCATGAGCTGGGTTCTTCTGCTTCGCCTGCTGCCCTAATGCTTCAAAACTCCCATATTCCCCAAAGGTACCCTTTGAACTCCTTGGCTATCTTTGCCCCATTGCCCAAAATGTTTCCTTAAGTTACTTAGAGATGTACACCCACATACCCCTCTCCCCAAGCACCACCTTAAAACCAAACAGAGTCCCTGTTTCCATATCCATACATCAGCACTGTGATCCTACAGTCACTCAGATTCAGCACCAGCTTCATCCTCTGCCCTTCATCATAAACAAGTGTCCCATCACCAATACCAGTGTCAGGAGAACATATTGAAGGGCCTTTTAGAAGTCAAGGGGAACTGGTAGCATGGACCTAACTTCCTTAACCCAGAGCTTCCATCTCTTACAGGGGCAACAGTGGGAGATGAGGCTAGCCAATCAGAGATGACCTGCAGGTCTCTGAGGGGCACCTAGGTGGTACAGTGTGACAAGCCTGGAGTGTAAAAGATTCCTCTTTGTGTGTTCAAACCTAGCTCAGACACTTACTAGCTACATGACCCTGGGCAATCCACTTAAACTCATTTGTCTCAGTTTCCTCATCTGTAAAATAAAGTGGAGAAGGAAATGGCAAACTATTCCAGTATCTTTGCCAAGGAAACTCCAAATGGGAGTTGGACACCACTGAACAACAACAGTTAGGCTTCTAATCTGAGGGAGATGAAAGTCTGAAATTGGCAAGAAAGTCAGGGGCTAGGCCATGAATTAAGAGATTACTGAGATTTAGCTAGAGATTATAGCATTGACCAAAATGCTCAGTGGCAGTACCTGCCTGGACCACTATGCGGTTCTGAAGAGTGATTCTCTCAGCTTACTGCCAATTGTGCAGGAGCAGAAAGCTGCTAGCCACTCTAGCCTCCTTGGTGCCCTGAATTGTTTTAAATGTAGCTTAACAGATAAATCCAGACATAACTCATAATTCTTTTTTTTTTTTTTTGCTTTTTGCTGAGGCAATTGGGGTTAAGTGACTTGCCCAGGGTCACAGAGCTAGGAAGTGTTAAATGTCTGAGATCAGATTTGAACTCAGGTCCTCCTGACTTCAGGGCTGGTGCTCTAACCACTGCACCACCTAGCTGCCCCCATAACTCATAATTCTTATGGCTTATGGCTTCCTTCATTAATTTTTTCATTTTCCTTCTCAGTATAGTCCTAAAGAATTCAGTCACTTCATATATATGCTAAATACATTTACTAAAGGGAAATCAAAAGCAAATTGCAACCTCTTTTGAGCATTAAATATTGCATTTTCAACTCTCCATCTCCCTGTCTTGGGCTTTGTCTTTCCCTTTCACCATAAACATGAGCACACTCAGTGGTGTTTTATCAAGCAGTCTCAATCTCAAGATTACCAGTTCACAGGGCAGCTAGGTGTTGCAGTGGATAGAGCACCAGCCCTGCAGTCAGGAGGACCTGAGTTCAAATGTGATCTCAGACACTTAACACTTCCTGGCTGTGTGACCCTGGGCAAATCACTTAACCCCAATTGCCTCAGTTAAAAAAAAAAAAAAGATTACCAGTTCACCACCATGGCTTGCTCATTCTTCTACCAGGAATGGCCAATGGTAATCTTTGCCCCATGCATACTCTAAATGTCAGCTATTGGCCCTAGGAAAATGTCCCTAGGTTATTTACGTGGCCATTTGCAGTGTGTCTCAGATGTGTTCAGACATGTTTCAGACTTGTCCCAAAAGTATGCCAGTTGCCCAGTAATTCCATGATGTGTTTTCTGGAAACTGGCCTTCAGTCACCCATGTGGTCAGGCAGCTGTACTTTGGGAGACCTAAGTCCAGAAGTCTATATACAAAGCTTGGCTCCACCTTTTGCAAGAGAATGGAATAGCAGCACAACCAACGGCAATTGCCCTTGAGAGGCAACTAAATGCCATTATATCTGTCCATAGCATCTAAAGACCTTGGAAACTTCAGGAAACCTAGTATGTGGTGGGAGGCTGTCACAGAAATCAAGACATTGGACCTTGTTCAGGACTCTTGAGGTCCCCAATTTAGCCAACAGCAAAGGAGCAATGGACTTATTTGCTAGCCTGAAACTCTCAGCATTCATTAAGATAACTAAAATGGAAGGAATGGAGATTGTGGGCTCAGGATGGAGTATGAGGGACTTGAAGTCCGATATATGAGTGTTCATTAGCAAGTCAATTCCTGGGGGCAAGGGGAGGGGAGAGAGAGAGAAACAGAGAGACACAGAGACAGAGAGACAGAGATAGACAGAGAGACAGAGACAGAGAGAGAGAGACAGAGACAGAGAGAGAGCGAGAGACAGAGAGAGAGAGAGAAAGGAGTTAGACTTGTGGATTTAGGGTTTGGCGCGCTGAATTTCTGATGGAATGTCATTTGTGATGTTCTAACACAAAGTAATATAAAAATATAAGGATAGAAGCAAATGTGGCTTTCCTATACCTTGTTCTTTCTTCAAGAATCCTTGATTTTATTGGGATGGGTGTATCCTTGATGTATGATCATTGTAAACCCTTTGTTCCTGGATACATGTTTTAAGAGGTGTTTTGACCTCAGTCCATCCTAATGAGGAGCCTTTTCCAACCCTAGGCTGGTCCTTTCCAATTTAAGCCTTTCCAACTGGGTAGAAACTACCAAGGGCTGAGGTCCTTTAGGTTCCAAGAACCCAGGATCAATTCCCTAGAATATAAATCACTGAAATTGCACTCAGAGATAAGCTTCAAATATATCATTTCAATTCAGCTTAAATATATCTTGGGTATCTTCATTGTATGAGGACTATGCGAGTTGCCATATAAGACATAAGGAATACTAACAAAGCACCCCATGATGGATTACATTCTCCTATTTTAATGTAAACTTCTTGAAGGCAGGGTATACCAGAATGTAGCAAGTCTAATATATGCTTCATTTATCCATCCCTCTATTAGCTTGGTTTCAATGAGCTTAAAGTTAATTAGTTGCACAAACAAAACCAATGCAACCAAAATTAGAAGGAAAGTAGAAAACTGGGGGGGGGGATTTTTATACACATATCTCTGATTAAGGCCTCATTTCCCAAATATATAGAGAACTGAATCAAATAAGAATACAACTCATTCCCCCAATTGATAAATGGTCAAAGAATATGAACAGGTAATTTTCAGACAAAGCGATCAAATCTATAGTCATATGAAAAAAATGCTCTAAATCACTGTTGATTAAAAAATGCAAATTAAAATAACTCTGAGATACTACCTCACACCTATCAGATTGGCTAATATGACAAAAAAGGAAAATGATAAATGTTGGAAAGGGTGTGGAAATACTGGGATACTGATGCACTCTTGTTAATTTATCTAACCTGTCTAAAGGGTTACCAAATTGAACATATACTTTGATCCAGAAATACCACTATTGTGTCTATATTCCCAAGATACTTTTTTAAAAAAAGGTGAGAGACGAAATCCATTAGTACAAAAATATTTATAAGCAGCTTTGTTTGTGGTAGCTACAAATTGGAAATTAAGGGGATGCCCATCAGTTGGGGAATGGCTGAGCAAGTTGTGGCATATGATTGTAAAGGAATATTATTACACTATCAGAAATGTTAAGCAGGATGATTTCAGAAAACTGGAAAAACTTACATGAATTGATACCGAGTGAAGTGAGCAGAACTAGGAGAACACTGTACACGGTAATAGTAATATGAATGATTTAGCTATTCTTAGCAATACAGTGATCCCAGAAAGTCCCAAAGAACTCATGATGAAAAATGCTATTCACCTTCAGAGATAGAAATAATGGTATTTGAATACGGACCAAACCATACTATTTCCCCTTTTCTTTCTTTCTTTTTTTTAAGTTTCTTGCCCCTGCCACAAAATGACTAGTATGGAAGTGTTGTACATTCATTATTGCACATGTATATACAGATTACTTATTATCTCAGAGAGGGGGGAGGAAAGGGAGGGAGAGATAGAATTTGGAACTCAAAACTTAGCAATGATGTTAAAAATTGTCAAAAATGATTTTTAATGAATAGTTGGAAGGAGGTAAAAAGTGTTTAAATAACTAGGATACAAATTAGACTGTGATAAAAACCACGAAAGAAGCACAAAGTGCTATGAGGTTTCAGAGAAGGAAGAGACAATTAGTGGGGAGGAGAGGGGACCATCTAGGTTGGAAAGAATCAGGGAAGACTTTATGGAGGAGGTGGCTTTATCTGAGGGACGGGATTAAAACAGGTGGTCAGACGAAGATACCAGTAGGGCCAGAAGATGATGCTTTATTAAGGGAGGATCATGAATCTCATGCAACTGAGACTATGATCTATGTCTCTGGCTGAACAGAATTAGGCACTAACTTTGTCTCTGATAAGTTCGGGCTTGCCAACCGTCCTTCAATTCTTCCACTAGATGGCAGCATAAGCCTTTCTGAGCACAGGGCACGTCCCATTGGCACTTAACGGAACTCCCTTCGGATCCTGTAGGATTCAGTGAATATTTATTGACAGTCATAGGAAATTGGACTTTGAAGGAGGATCTCAAAGACGGTACAGACAGCCTCTTTGCAAAAAAAAAAAAAAAAAAAAAAAAAGGAAATTGAGGCTCAGAGAAATGACCTGTCTAAAGCCTCCCCACAGCAAGTTAAAGGCAAAGCTGAGACTGGCACCCAGCATGCAGCAGGATCAAGAGATGGGCACTGATGTCTCCGACCAGGGCTCAGTACTCTAAGTTCTGGGCACAGAGCACACATGCTTCCCAACCAGAGGAGGCACTGGGGCAGGACTTGGTGGAGACACACATGGCAATAAATCCTTTCCATTGATAAGATACTAGTATCTGGCGAACGAAAGACTTTGTATCTGTTCTTGGAGGTTAGAAGGAATCACTAGAGCTTATTGAGCAGGAATGGATAATGGGGAGGAGAGTGTGAGTGACGTGATGATCCCTATGCTTAGGACAATCACTTAGGTGGTGATTTTCCAGAAATAAGAATCAAGCAGTGAAAACTTACTACCCATTTACTGAATTACTTCCCCAAACTTCCAGACAATGTAGATTGTAAGTCTGATCAGTCAGACACCATAAGCTAGTCAAATAGATGTTATTTATAACTGTTTACATGGCAAACTAGGAGAAGATTAAAGAGAAGGTGGTAATTTGCTCAGCAACTGGAACTTGGGAACCTCTGGATCTGAAAGGCATTAAATCTCAGCACCAGATCTGCAGTGAATTGGAATCTTGTGGGCAGGGAGGACTCAGGATGGGAATCACAGCTGGGATGGGTGGAGCCATTGCTACCTGGCCTGAAAATGGAAAAGTCTCCTAGTGCTGGAAGAACCAGATTCCTAACTTCGAATTTTCCTCCTCTCCATGCTATGTCTCTTTGCTCAAATCTTCCCATGTGGATCAGTCTCCCACTAGGTCTGCTGCACACCTTCCCTCCAACCAAAGTCTACTTGGGGGAATAGCATCCTCATCTCCTTTGCTCCACACTAGCTCATGGTGAGGTAGTTCTCAAGAAGAATATGTTCCTTCTCCCTGCCTGTCCCTCATCACACACAAATGAGGCAACTGAGTTCTAGGGAGAAGTGGCTTCTTTAAGGCACAATCGTACTTGATAAAAAGTTGGATTGAGATGATTGACTAAATGGGATGAGGTCCTCGAGGGTGGAGGGAAGGCCCTGGAGCCAAAGAAAATAAGTGGCAGCCATTCCAGATATAAAAGCAAAGAAAACAAGAAGTCAGTCCCTTCTCATTTTTTTCCCTAGTACATTAGATTGGGAGTTTTATCAGGGTAGGGACAGGGTTTTACTTACCTAAGTATCTCCTTTGTTTTGCATGGTGCCTGGCACATAATAGTTGCTTAATGAAGACTTGTAACTTGATTTGGTACCCCAAAGTCAATCAGGACTAGAGAAAGGCTTGTGTGGGACGGTGGTGAATGATCTGGCAGACTCTTGTTTCATCTAAGAAAAAGGGCTGGGGGCAGCTGGATGGCACAGTGGATAGAGCACCAGCCCTAAAGTCAGGAGAACTTGAGTTCAAATCTGGTCTCAGACACTTAACTTCCTGGCTGTGTGACCCTGGGCAAGTCACTTAACCCCAATTGCTTCAGCAAAAAGCAAAAAAAAAAAAAAAAAAAAGGACAGCTCCATTTGACTCATGAAGAGACAAACTCGTATAGGAAAAGCCTGCTAATTTTTGTCACATGCCTCAACAACCACAGAAGTCAGATTTGGGCAATAATGGCTGAAAGTCATATTCAAGTTCCTGGGCCACTAGCTCAGACATTTAAGCTCTATTAGAAGAGTCTCATCATCTCTCCAGCAGCTGCCTTAGTGACTGGTGGAGTCCTCCTTTTCAAGGGCTAGGCAAAAATTGCAGCACATCTCACTTAAGCTGACAGATTGGAAACACATGGAGAGAGGAAACACACACAATCAAAAACATAGCTACAGCTAAGATACACAAATACATACATATGTATGCGTATATTGGAAGAGCACTTCATCATTAATTAAGCGTTTTTTTGAATCCATTGTTTGTGCCTTGCAACAATGCTGTGGCAGCATCAAGGAGCTCTGAAGTCAAAAGGCCTGGATTTGAATTTTGAGCTTGACACTTTGGCCTGGTTGATTCTATACCTGTGATCCTATGAGGTGTAAGAATTTGAATGTCACTCTCTTTTTCAGCTCAGTTTCCTCAATTGTAAAGGGAGAATAATAATACTTCCTACTTCACAGGATTATTCTGAGGATCAAACAAAGTGATGCATTTTTTAAAAACCCTTTCTAAATTGCTATATAAAAATATTCTATGGGAAACACGCGAAGGTCCATCCTAACAGCAGTGGCTCTGAGCTGTTCAAAGAATAGAGCCAAAATGAAGTCCAGAGAGGATATTCTTACTAAATATCCTTGAGCCTACACATCAGAGGCTATGACTGATCTTGCCAAAGGAAGTTTGATAAGATAGGAGTGAGGGAGAAAAATTCAGAACTCAAAATCTATTTTAAAAATGGATATTAAAAACAATCTTTACATATAACTGGAAAAAATACTATTTACAAAAAAATTTCAGAAGCACAATATAGCAGTATGACTAAGAAACACTACATCTAAAAGTCAGTCAGCTAGGATTTATTAAGTACCTTTGTTTTGTTGTTGTTCAATCATATCTGATTCTCATGGGGCTTTCTTGGTAGAGAGACTGGATTGTCCATTTCCCTATCCAGTGTGTTTCCATTTTATAGACAGAAACAGGAAAAAAAAGGCAAAATAAGTTAATTGCCCAGATTCACCCAACTAGTAAGAGTCTGAGGCTGGATTTGAACTAGACTTCCTGCCTTCAGGCCCACTGTACCACCTCACTGAACCCTATTAAGCACTTACTTTATGCCCAGAAAACTGTGTTAAGTGCTTGGAATATAAAAAAATACAAGTGGCAGATCTGGTTTTCAAGGAACTCGCAATCTAATCAGAGAGGAGGGAAGAGACAAAACACAAATAACTATGTGAATACAAACTATGGACATCAAGGATAAATTGGGGATTCAGAGACAGGCCTAGCATTAAGAAAGATCAGGAAAGGCTTCTTGCAAAAGGTAGGATTTTAGCTGAGACCTAGAGGAAGCCCGAAGGGGGAGATGAGGAGTGACAGCATTCCAGGCATGGGAAATAATCAGTGAGAGAAAATGCCAAGAATGGAGAGATGGCTGTGTCCTTGTGCAATAAGGAATAGCTTGGCGGTCAGATAGAGAAGGGTTTGTTTTTTTTTTTTTTTTTTTTTTTGCTGAGGCAATTGGGGTTAAGTGACTTGCCCAGGGTCACACAAAGCTGTTACATGTCTGAGACCAGATTTGAACTCAGGTCCTCCTGACTTCAGGGCTGGTGCTCTATCCACTGCGCCACCTAGCTGCCCCTAGACAGAGAAGTTTTTGTGGATTGCAAACCCAAAGCAGGCTTGATATGGCAGTTTAAAACATTTATTTTAGATTGCAACAAAAGGCATAATGTCTGGGACCAGGGGAGCTGATAGTCCAATTTGTACTCTGCTCTGATTTGACCACATCTAGAATATTGTCTTTAGTTCTGTGAATCCCATTTTAGAAAGAACATTAATAAGATCCCTTCCAAAACTATTTTCTATTTGTTTTGTATGTTTTATATGTACATATATTATATATATGTATACTCAAGTATATATATATGCATATATACATATATGCATTCACTAAAATGTAAGCTTAAGAAAAGGGACTATTTTTCTTTGCTAAGCACCTGCCTTCCAAGTGTTTAGTATAGTACCTGAAGTGTAGTAAACACTTAATAAATACTTGGTGATTGATAAATTAGAGAATATCTAGAAGAGGACCACCAGGATAGTAAAGAGTCCATGCCATAATAATATAAAAACTGGAGGGGGGTTAGCTTAGAGAACAAAGGAGAGGAAAACATATTAACAATCTTCAAGATTTTTAATAACTGTCAAGTAGAAAAGAAATTGGATTTTTCTAATGGAAAGAGGCAGATTTAATCTTGTTATAAAGAAAAATTTCTTAATGATGGAAGTTATCCAAAAGTTAAACATGTCCCTCACCACCGTAGATCTTCAAGCAAAAACTGGATGACCCTTTGTTTGGTATAGTTCAAGGATGAAGGGGAGAGGTCCTGTTCAGGAATAGGTAGTCTTAGAGTCCTTAGCTGGACTCTAGGGTCCAAGTTTGAGATTCAGAAACTCTGTGATTCAAACTGCTTTATTTTGGGAGAATGAGAGCATTTCATCATGGAAAGAGCACTGGTCTTAAAGTCAAAAGACTTGAATCAGTCAACAAGCATTAAGTTTGACTTGTGTGTGCAGTAAGATAACTGTATAGATATGTATACATGTATTGTACTTGTCATATAATTTATCCTATCTAGCATGTATTAGATTACCTGTCATCTAGGGGTGGGGGGCGGGGGGAGGGAAAGGAAAAGCTTGGGGAAAAAAAAGTTTTTTTGCAAAGGTCAATGTTGAAAGGTCACTCATATGTTTTGCAAATAAAAAGCTTTATTAAAAAAAAAAAAGTCTATACAAGTTTGACTTGTGCCAAGTACTAGACTAAGTGCTTCCTTTGAGGGAAGTTCTCTACCAAAGCAGCTGAGTTCTTTCTAGTCTTAGAGAGTTGCCTAGAGAAGCTCAGAGAGGTTCATTGACTTGCCCAGCATGCGTCAGTCACAGGACTTGAACTCAGGTCTTCTAGAATCCTAAGTCAGCTCTCTACTCTAGGAGGCAACACAGTCTCAAGCTCTTCTTGCTATTCCTTAATATCTTAAATGTGAAAGGATTGTGGCTCCTTGGCTCCCTCTATTGGACCTTGGTGTGAAGGAGAGAAGACCTGGACTCAGCCCAGACTGGAGTCAATCTGTCTGTCTCTATTCCATGACTCAGACTTTAGCCTGGACCTTAGGCAAACCACCCCCAGCAACACTTGGTTCCAAAAGGTCCTAGGCAAGAAGGGAAGCTGAGCTAGTGACAATGATTATTTCTGTTTGTAGAATACTTCCCCATTAATTTTTTTTAATTTAACAAACATATATTGAGCATCTACTATGTTTCAGGCACTATATTAATCACTGGGCATAGAAAGACAAAAAGGAAATCTTTGATGCCCAGGAGGATTCCATATCTTACTAGATTGAAACAACAAGTACTCAAATAAGTTTAATACCAAATATATGCAAAGTGAATAAATACAAAGTAATTTGAAAGTTTCAACAACTGAGTGGAGGATGGACATAAGGAAACCTTATTCAAAACGGTTTGATTAATAGACCTTGCAGTTTCCTCCTAATAGCTACTCCAGGACACCTAAGACCTCAGGTGTTTATAGTTTGACTTAGGTAAGGCTTCTTAACTTTTTTTTTCTAGAGTAGACTCCTTGGTGGTCTGGTAAAGCCTATGGTTCTCTCCTCAGAAAGATGCTTTTAAAATGCATAAAATGAAATATATAGTATTACAAAAGAAACCAAAGATTAGTGAAAATAAAGCTATAGATTTTTTTCCCATTCAAGTTCATTGACCCCTGAGATCAATCTATAGGCCCTTCATGGAAGTCAGTTTAGAGGAAGGGAACAGGAACACGACACTGGGAATCTGTCCAGATCTACCCTCTGTGGGGAATACATAATCATGGGACTATATTCTTTCCCACAGAATGGGAGCCAGAGAGGAGGCCAGGTAACTTGGGCAAAAACTGAGGAATGCAAAGAAACTGGAGTATAGGATGCAAGGACCCCAAAGTAGATCATGAAATTGGGGCACAAAATGAGGGACTTGTGCTCTTTGCTCTTGATATTATATCTCTGCCTACCAAACATATCCAGGGAGCCCTCTCTTTCAAATTAGATTACTCTGCTTGTTGTTCACTCATTTCTGCCATGTTTGACTTTTGTGACTCTATTTGAGGTTTTCTTGGCAGAAGTGATTTGCCATTTCCTTCTACAGTTCATTTTACAGATGAGAAAATGAAGACAAACAGGATTAAGTTACTTGCCCAGGGTCACACAACTAGTAATGGTCTGAAGCCAGATTTGAACTAATTTCTTCCTGACTCTAGGTTGATTTGGAAATTGCTGTGCAGTAAGTCATTATCTTAGGACTAAATTTGTTTCCTACAAAAACAAAAGGAAAGTCTAAAGGATGAGACATCCTCTGGGGAATCAATTCTGCCTTCCAATTTACAAAATATTTTATTTCATTTGATCCCTTACTACCATCTGAAGAGGCAGACAAGATAAAGGTGGAGGTGGGGGAATGGTGGTTCCTAATTTAAATGGGTGGAAATGAGAATCAGAGGAGGGTCAATGAGGTCACATAAATTAGTAGCAAAGTCGGGACTAGAAGTCTGTGACTCTTATTCTGGGGTTTTTCCATGCTATACCATATACCTGCAATTTACCTTCACTAGTGAAAGAAAAAAAATATCTCAAAATGCATATGAGAAAATGGAGCCAGACAATGATATAGAAATCAAATGTTAGAATTAGAAAGAATCTTAGAAGCCAAATTGTCTGACCTCTCCATTCTGTAAATGAGAAAATTGAGGTGCAGAGAGAAATGACCTCTGTGAGAGTTTGTACTGAATTACCATCAGAGGTGTTAGCGTAATACTGGTTTTCTGATTCTGAACTGAACCACAACACCTTGTTGGTCCTCATTATCTTGCTACCATGTTAGGGCTGGCAGAAAATATGTTCATACAACTCATTTCCAAAACAGCGGTGAACTCTTATTGTTGAGAGGCTTGGCAGCGTGTTTGACCCGTGCCCAATAAATGCTGAATGAATGAACAAATGCATGCATGGTTTAAACTCTTTCGTGTGGACTTTTCACCAACAATTCTCATCACCAACAGATATTTACTGAGAACCCTTAGCCTTCCAGGCAACCATTAGACAAGGATCATAAGATCATAGATTTATTTAAAGCTGAAAAGAACCTTAGTTTACCCTGAGAGAACTCAGATTGACCCTATCAGAGATATGGGTCCACAAATGTCTTCTTGGAAAGAAAAGAGCATCTGATAATATGATGAATATTAGTCAATGAATGAACAGATAGATGAACAAACAAATCACTGAATGCCTATACAAAGCATAAATTCTAATGCTAAGAAAAACATGTTCCTGACCATTACTGCAGATGTTTTTTTCAGATCAAATAATGTTTCTTTGAAAAATTGTGTAGGATGTTTAATGGATGGAACATCAGACATGAAAGGCAAGTTCAATGAGTTTACATCCTGACTTTAAAAAAAAGAATTATGTATCCAAATTTCTGTGTGAGGTTATTCTTGTGTTTGGAATCTGGTAATAATAGATCTACTGGGAATATTGGAAGAGGTTTTATGAACTTTTCAAAGACTGAGCTATATTATAATGAGACACAGAGGAGTGAATATTTGGCGGGAATGCTGAAATGACTCTTGGCCCCCTCTCCTCAGAGAAAGAAAAAGATGATGGTATAAAAAGTAGCTCTGGAAAAGTATTGGAGGCTTTAAAGGGTCATTTGGCCATTTCATTCATTTGGGGTTAACTTTCAGGCTTTGAAATAGCAGCATTCTTTCTCCATGAACCATATTGTGGGGTACCTACTGAAGCATAGGGGATCACCAGATCAGAATGAGAATCTGTGATGGCTGAGGAAGGGAAGCAACAATTTAATTAAAATCTGACTGATTGTAAATGCAATCATTTCTGAACTACTCTGAGGCTTTAAGGTATAAGAAAACTAGAAAGGCATACTTGTAGGTAATGAAGAACATTAAATGTCAAGTAGAGGATTTTATATTTGGTCCTGGAGATGAAAGAGAGCCACTAGAGGTTTTTGAGTAGGGGATTGACATAGTCAGACCTGCACTCTGGACAACTAAATTGAAGATGGACTAGAGTGAGGACAGACTTGTGGCAGGGAGACTAATCAGAAGGAATAGTCCAGATGTGAGGTGATGAGGTGATGAGGTGCCTACAGCAGGATAATGGAGTGTCAAGGGGAAAAAGGTGTTTTTCAGAGATGTTGCAAAGATAAAATCGACAGACCATAACAACAGATTGGATATGGAGGTGAGAAAGACTGAAGACAAGGATGACATCTACATTTCAAGCCTGTGTCCTGGGAGAATGGTGGTACCCTTCACAATAATAGGGAAGTTAGGAAGAGCAGAAGATTTAAGTGGAAAGATAATGGGTTCAGTTTCCTTCATGTTGAATTTGAAATATCTACAGGACATCTAGTTTGAGATGTCTATCAAAGATGCTAAACTAGAGATTAGGGCTAGATAAGTAGTCATTATTAATTGAATCAATAGGATCGGATGAGATCACCGACTGTAGTAGTAGAGAGAGGGAAAAAAGAAGAGATCCAAGGACAAAACTTTGTGAGACAAACACATCTACTGAAAAAAAAAGTCCCACAAAGGAGAAAAGAAGCTGTCAAAATGGGAGGAAGCAGAGCAGGAGGGACTAGTGCCAGGAAAACCTAGACAATCAAAAAAAGGGTAATCAACCGTGTCAACGGCTATAGATAGATCAAGAAAGATGAAGACTGAGAGAAAGTCATTAGGTTTGATAAAGAAGAGAACATTAGTCACTTTGGAGGGAATAGTTTGGGTTGAAGGATGAGATCAAAAGTCATACTTTAGGGAATTAAGTGAGAGGAAAGAAAATGGAGGCATCACTTCCACCATCTTTACTCTCTTCACTGGAAATATTCATGGAAAATCCAAATAATTTCTTGTCAAGTATGTTGTAGAGGGAATTCTTATAAAGATCTCCAAAGCTGAGATCTGTCTTTTCTGTGTCTAACACCACCAAGTAATATTTATTTAGCACATAATATTTGAAGGTTACTAACCAATCAATCAACAAGCAAGCACTTATTCTGTGATTTGGCACTGGTATAGGGAGTCGCTAGTTGGTGCAGTGTGTCAAAACTGGAGTCAGGAAAATTCAGCTTTCTGAGTTCAAATCTGGTCTAGTTATATGATTCTGGGTAACTCATTTAATCCTGTTTGCCTCAGTTTCCTCATCTATAAAATGAGCTGGAGAAAGAAATGGCAAATCACTTCAGTATGTTTGCCAAGAAAAACCCAAATAAGATCACAAAGAGTCAGGCACGAGTGAACAATAACAGGCACACTGGTATAGGTTCTGGGATACTAAGGGAAAACAAGAAATTGTTCCTTTCCTCAAGGAGCTTACATTCTTCATATTAGAGAACTTCATCTCAAATGTCCTTAAGTTTCTCGTGAAGAATTCAGCCTACAATTCCCACCCCAAATGATATGCAAGATGCATAAAGAGAGCCTAAAAGAAGTATTGATTAGGGTAGAGCTTAATAGATTTGACTTTATATCTCAGAGTCATAAATGGAACTTTGTCTCAGAGTGCCACAATTTAGAGGGCACTTACAGAAAGTTAAGAGAAAAAATACTCGTAGAAACAGCTGAATTTAACACCTTATTAGCAAGAATATTTAGTGAAAATAAAAAGCTACCAAATGTTGCTTGTGATTCTTTACATCAGCTGCTGTACTCCAGGTAAGCTTTGCCCTGCTCCTCCTCTCCACCCCTAAGTGGAGCAGCTTTGGAGGCTCTCCACCCACTAGGGTCAAAGTCTAAATGCTTTTTATGCTCTTTGCCAAGTGTTTTTTTTTTTTTTTTTTTTTTTTTAAGCTTGTGCTTGGTTGGGAAAATGTTAAAAAAGGGTTCTGCAGGAAGCTCTGGGAGCAGCCTAGAAATCACCTTCTAGCTTTCTGGTGGCTGCCATTACAAAAGCTGCCAGTAGATAGCACTAGTTGAATATGATTTGTCTCGTATTAGAGAAGAAAAACTGGGTCATGTCAAAGAACTTGACTCTGACCTATTCCACTTCTTTAGAAGTTGGCTATTTCAGAGGGAAGTGAGACAGAGCCAATTAAATAACCAGTAGAGAAACTCAGAATTCAGATTTTGACTAAGTGACACAAATGTTTGTCTTCCAAGGCACCAGTATGAGAATGACTCTATTTGCTTGTAGATTTCTATAATACGGGAGACAATGATAAGCAAGACTAGGAGCAAGACTAACTTCCAAGTAGACAAAAGTTCAATTTGGAACTCCCTAGGAAAGCTCCTCTGCCTCCCCCTATTCCTGGCTGATATTTCCTCAATTTTTAAAATAAATTTTTATTAAAATATATTTGTTTTCATATCAATTTCCCCCATATATGTCCTTTCCCCCTCCTAGAAAGTCATCCCACTTAACCAAGGATATTTTTTTTAAAAAGAGATACAAAAAAACCCAATTATCAGAACATTAAAAAAGACAAAAAGAACCTAAAAATACAGGAATTATATTTTTATATCTCTTTTTTTTGATGTCGTGCTTATTCTTTGTAAATCTGTAACTGTGACTTTCGACTATTTTGTGGAAGTTGTTTTCATTTACATTGTTGTAGTCGTGTATTTTTTCTTAGCTTTGCTTACTTCATTTTGTATCAGTATGTATAAGTCTGTATTGTATGTATAAGTCTTCCTGTGGTTTTCTATTTTCATCATATTCTTTGTTTCCTATAGCAGCACAGAAACATTCCATTATATTCATGTATTATATTTTTCATCAAAACTGGTGATTTATGGAGACTTTATCAAAGACCTCCTTGGGATATATGACTAGTACTGGAATCTTTGGATCAGAGGGTATGGATGATATCTCCTTGTTAGAGTAATTCCTTTTCATCTTGAAGGCTTTGGGGGCTTTAAAGAGCCCTGCATTAAAATTCATATCACTTAGGAAAGAAAACATTGTAATCCTTGTCTTAATGGAATTGACTTTATTGTCGAGAATTAAAACCAGAGGATTTCTGGAAAGCCTTAGAGATCTAATAAATTTCCTTCATTTTATGGATGTGAAAATGGAAAGAGAAGTGATATTGCCCAATCATAGAATTAAAGTGAGGGTTAGTGTGGGAAAAAAGGCACTTGACTGAGATATCTGGAGTCTAATATTAACTTTACTACTAACTGTCTAGGCCAGTCTCTTTCCCCTTTCCAAACCTCAGTTTCCATATCTGTAAAAATTTGAGTCGGACTCACTAGTTTCAATCATCTTTGATGATCTAGAATTCTATGTTGTAGTTTGAGAACCAGGGCTCAAGTTTCCTAACTCCCCACACCAGATCTCTTTCCTGGACTCACCCACTATCATAATTAACTGAGAATAAGGGCCAACCAAAATGGGATGGAAGCTAGATGCCAGGGAGATAAGGAATGGAAAAGGGATGCTTATGGTGAGAAAAGATATGTGAAAAAAGGAAAATAAGAGAGACTCTTGAATAAGCAAACACGAGTCCCCAGGAGACATAAATATCAGAATCCCTTATAGCCCTAACATGAGGACTCTCCCAACCCCAAGCCCTGTCTCAGCCTGATAGTTCTGGCTAATAAAAAAGGATGTATTTATTTAGTCTTGCTAACTTCCTATTGTCCCTCATGGTGATTCCCAGCTCCACAGCAGAGTTTCTCAGAGAAGGGAGAGATGAATTTTCAAGAAGACCAGAGTTCAAAATTGGTCTCAGAAACTTCTTGGCTTTGTGACTTTGGGCAAATCATTTAAATTCAGTTGCTTCAACTGTAAAATTTCGATAAGTGAGTATCAAATTGGATGTTTGTAAAACACTTAGCCCAATGCCTAGTATGTAGTAAACACTATATAAATACAAGCTATTATTATTATTACAAATTTTGCCAGCTGCACAGTGCTGCTGGAGTTGGGGGTTCTCAGAACTAGAAACCTCTCTCCCTACAAGGAGAGTTCTTTCTTGGCTTTGGACCTCATATAGACAGCTGAGAATCCATTTCTGGGTAGAGAGGCAGCTGAATTATCAGTCAATACTTTTTACCCCTTCTCTTCCTTTGTTTTTCCTTCCTCTCAGAGCTATGCATATTGTTCCAATGCTATAATTTTAAGAATGAAGCAATTCCTATTTACACATTCACAGTGTCTCCCATAATGCCTGACACTTAAAATCTGTTTGTTCAATCCCCAGTACCCTGTTTGTAGAGGGCACCTTTGTCTGCAGATGGATGGAAGTCTCTTTTCTTGAACTTAGGACTAAAGTCCTCTCCCATATGACTTGCCATTCCTTTCTCCCAGTGCCTAAAGTATTATTGGCAGTTTGCTGGGAGAGAGCTTGCTAGGATTTAGGGTAAAGATGGTCTGGTACAACAAAGCCCTTTCCAAATCTTTTGGTCTATGTTGACCTCTCCTGGAAAGACTTTCAAGCTTAGAGTCTAAAAAATTAGGTTTGGTTAGTGTTTTTGAAGCCCCATTTTTGACCTCACTTAAGTCTCCTCTGCTCTGTCTGTGCTCAGTCAGACACTTTATGATTCCTCTGCCTTTTTACATTGAGATGTCAAGTACCCAGGGCTCAAAGGTGATAATCCCACTGCTCAAACCACATGGAGGGTTGGTTTTAAGTGCCATATTTTTGGAACAAATAGGAGAGTGGCAAGAGTAGTTTGGGGTTAAGTGCTCATCAATAAATATTTATTGATTTAGCCACAGAGTCTAGAATCCTTTTGAAGGTGGATGTTGATTGAAGTGTTTTCTATTGGAACAGAAGTGAGCTTTCTTAAAAGGAGGAATGGATGCTCTGCTGGTAACACACGGTCCTGGGCACCTAGCAGACACTCCACAATATCTGCGGATTGGAAGAATGTATGCAATGATAAATTAACTCAGGAGAGCCTGCTTTGACTGTATGAAATCTGGCCTGGCCCAGAGGGGAGGTAGTTTTGGCAGGCAAGGCAGTGAAACAGAATCCTTCCTACATTTGGTGTCTAGAATCGTTGGGTTCAAGATCTGCCACTTGTTAGTCATGGAAGGGTGGGGGAATCATTTGTTTTCTGAGTCTCAGTTTCAGTTATGTTAAATGAGGATAGTGATTTTTCTGCTACCTGCCTCACAAGTTTGCTTTGAGGATCAGCTGAGATACTGGATATAATTGCCTTTTGTAACCACTAGGTCCTGTGTTTGCATCAGCTTGTCATTATCTTTGGTGAGAGAAAGCAACCCTCCCTGAGGGGCAGGGTTGTCCCCAGCTGGGACAGCTGGAATTATCAGTGTCAACGTGAAGTTCGCCGCTAGCAAGCTTAATTCTTTGGGGTTTGGCGAAGAGGCCCACTTTATAAATAGAGATGCTCCTTCAGAATACAGGGGAACACAGTGGTCTCCTCTTGCCCCTTGTTTTGGTTTCCTTAGGAAAACCTTGCGTTCAGTGGCTGAATCTGTCCGTGTAGCGTAGCATGCAAAACCAACAAGCAGCCCCATGCCCCATCGCATGGAGCGGGTGGTGGTTAGTGTCAGCTCTGCAGTCAGATCCTCTGGATTGCCAAAGAGCTGAGCCGAAAGAAGCCGGGGCCGCTGGTCCGCTCACTACACCTGGAGCTGCCTCCTCCCTCCCCGTCTTGGAGGGAAACCAAGTCTCGCCTGCCGTGTCTCTCTTAATGTGTAATTGTGGAAAATCGGTTTCTCCTTTCTTGGGAGTTTTTTTCCATTCACTTGCAAAATCTATCACAACCCGGGCAGGCGGCGGCAGCAGCGGCGGGATCTGGGATGCGTGAGAGGCCTGGGTTCACTCCCCGTCTCCCTGGCAACCACTCCCGCTCAGGCCCGCGCCTCCAACTCCGCAGCTGAGCGGATGCTGACTCGAGAGAAGGCTCCATCTATCCAAATGGTCTGAGTTTCGGTTGCCGTGGAGACCGGAACTTTGAATTGCTCAACTTTTTTGTGAATCGCTTCCCGACTTGATGCCGGTGCGGAGTTCAGCCCTAGAGCAAGGGAGAGTTCCCGGGACGAGGGCAGGCAGGGACTAGAGTGGATATGTTCTCATTGCTGACCTTTCCTCAAGCGTTTTTGCATCCATTCCCGCACCAAAGCCTGTGAAAGGTGGCAGTGCAGGTGTGATCACCCCCGTTTTACAGATGAGGAACTCGACGCTCAGAAATAACTTACCCAAGATCGCCCACGGTTCAGAAGTGCACTCGAATCCAAAAATGCTGACTGCAAGTCCGTTCTTCCCACCACTATATAGGATCTCCCTCTGAGGGGCTGTTGTCACGGGATTAGATAGGGTGAAGGCAGCAGTGAAGCAGGAAAAAACCTCCAAATATTAAGGAACTACTAGTAGTAGTTGGGGGAGAGTGGTTCGGGCTGGCTCCCTATGGCTGGGGACTGAAGGCAGAGACTGAGACTGTGAACAACATGGAACCCTCACGTTTTATGAGTTCCCCCCTCACCACTACTATCCCCTCACACACACAGTTTTGTTCACTGATGAGCAGAATTCAATAGTTTTTTTTTTTCAGAGAGCAGGTCTCGAGCCTTTTACTTCCTAGGAAAGCCTGGTAGACCATGTTAATTTCTGGATGGAAGCTCTCCAAGCCTTCATGTGTGCCAAAGAACTCTTAAACTCTGCCTTTAGGCACCTCTTCCCAGGACTGACTACAAGGTTTAATTCCAAGTGAAGCTGGAGAGGGACCTATTCAGTCTCATAATGGTCCTAGACTTCCCCTCCTCCAGGCCATCTTGAACACTCCAACCAGATTAATCCTGCAAAAGCACAGTTCAGATCAAAATAATCTACAATTCACAAGCCTGTAATGTCATCCCTGCTCACTAAGAGAATCCAAGATTTTTTGTCAAGTATTCAAGGGCCTTTCATAAAATTTTCTCCAATCTTCCAAATGATCAATCAATAAACATTCATTAAGCACCTACTATATGTCAGCTCCTGTGACAAGCATGGAGGATGAAAAAGACAGTCTCTGGAGTTTATAATCTAGGGAGACAATACACAAACAAATGCAAAGCAAGTTATATATGAGTTCCACTATTCCTTCAATCTACCTTATACTTTCTGATTACTGGTAAATTCCCTCATGGGCAGCTGAGTACTGCAGAGGCTAGAATGGCAGATGAATGAAGACTCATTTTCCTGAGTTCAAATATGCCCTCAGATACTTAACTAGCTTTGTGATCCTAGGCAAATCACTTCACCCTATATGCCTCAGTTTCCTCATCTGTAAGATGAAAAAAGAAGGAAATTACAAACTATTCCAATATTTTTGTTAAAAAAAAAAACAAAAACAAAACCCAAGTGGATTTACAAAGAGGCAGATATTACTCATCCAGACCCTACCACCAAGGGCAGCTAGGGGTCTTACCATTAACAGTCTTCAGAGTACTACTGGACACAGCCAGCCGTGTTCTTGAGAAGAGTCAGGAGCCAGAGCAGCAAGGAAAGAGAAGACAACTTTATTGCCAATCATTTACATGTTTAGGAACTCCTCTTCTGCCTCTCCACCTGCCTCCTTTTATACCCTATAGCTCTCAGTGCCACATATATATATAAAGAAATATAGTCGAGTTAAAGCTGGGGAGGGTCTCCTCAGATCTTTGTGCTCACACCTGCACACATTCATCAGTGGTCAAGGTATTCTCATGCCTGACTGCAAACACCCTAAGGTGCTCAGCAATGGTCAACGATCATAGTCTCAGTTAGATGGAAAACAGGCCCTGAGTACATGCACAATGGGGTCTGTAAGTACCAACACCAGTCCTGCTTATACCCATTCTATTCCATGCTGGAATCCATCAATCTGATACGTTGACCCTGCACTAACCCAGCTTGGTATTTTCTCATTTTTCTCAGACTAAGCCTCAACAAGGCTTACTGAACAAGTTCCCTCTTTGTCCCACCTCTGCCCTTTTGCCCAGGGTATTTTCTTACACTGGACAGACTTCCTTTCTGTCTCTGCCATCTGAACCTAGCTCAGCATCCTTCAGGAAGCCTCCCATTTCTCCCATCAGCTAGATGCAATTTTCCCTTCCTCTGACTCATTTTGCAAATACCTGTAATGGTCCTTACACTCTGTTTTGTGTGATGGTCATTTGTATAGCTGGCCTTTCTCTTCCTCTTGTTCTTCACTGTAAACTCCAGGGCAGTCATTCATTTTTATGTCCTCATAACTTAAAGATCCCTTTTAACTCTACAGTTCTACAGTTTCATGAATGTGGGATACAGGATACCTTGAGGAGGAAAAACCAAAGATGGCGTGAGAGGAGAAAGGTTTAAGTTAGGACAGCATATCTAGTTATGATCGAAATGACCCCAAAAGACATTAGGAAGTATACAAGCATTTATTAAGCACCAGACACTATCCTAAGCACTTTATAAATTCTTCTCATATGATCCTCACAACAACCCTGGGAGGTAGGTTCTATTTTTAGTGCCATTTTACAATTGATGAAACTGAGATAGAGGATTGTTTTTAAGCTGGTCAAAATTTGAATTCAGGTCTTCCTGACTCCAGATCCGTCTCTCTATACACTATACCAAGTGTCTGCCTTTATATTAGTATCAAGTTTTCTTTTTCTGTGGAAGGGAAAGGTTTGCTGAGCCTGGGGAAACAGAATAGTAGACTGGGAACTGGGAACTGGGATGGTTGAGTCCCCTGTTCAGTTTCCCATCAAGAAAAGACTCTGTATGGCCCAGGAAACAGAACCATGGGTATAGACAGGACCTTACAGATTATCTAGTTCATAAACATCATTTCCCAGGTGAGGAAACAGAAACTTAGCCACGTAAAGGGAATCATTTGATGAGCAGGTCCGGAGCAGCATAGTGGATGGTACAAAGCATGGAATGTGAGAGTCTTTCCCACCATGAAGCTTCCCACTTGCTCAGAGATGCAGGGTAACCGGGTGATTTCTAGATCATGACAGCCACAAGTTGGAATCTGAAAATGCAATGTGTCCTTGGAGCGGGAGCCCGGGTTGGGGGCTGGGCTGGGGGCTGGGCAGGCTGTTGCTTGGTCCCAGGGCCAGATGGAACTTGTTTTTCTGTGCACTTGGGGTTTAACCCTTTGCAGACTATCTCCCATAAGGGAAAAGCCAAAAGCAGCTTGGGATTACAAACCTTCTGACGCCCCCCCCTTCTGCCTTTGCTCCAGGAGTCCAAAGTAATTGACAAAGGGAATGTGAACCACATTGCTGACATCTTAAAAATAAATTGGGGTCCTTCTAATGGAGCCTGTGAAAAAGGTACAGCACTGGGAATGGAGAGGGGGATGTGCTACAGCTCCCAGTAGGAGTTAGTGACAGAGCCAGAAATGGAACAGAGGAGTTCTGACTCCTAGCCTGGCAGAGCAGTCTCCACCCTGCTACACTGTCTCCCTCCCTTCCCCCTTCCATTTTCAGGGTGGGAACCTTGCTTCCCAGATGGAAGATTGGTTTAGAAAGCTTTCATCAATGTCCTCAACCAACTGGCAAGCCAAATTCAGGCCCCCCCCGGTGGGATGTCCTCATTCCTCGGATTAGAAGTTGTGTTCTTTGGGGAAGGAAACTCTGCCCATTGAAGTTTCTTCCTGGTGCCTATGGGCCATCTGCCTCTTGAAAAAGTCCTTTGCTTATTGGACTGTTTTAGATGTAGCACTTTGCAAAGCAGATCCTCCAGAGAAGAATAACTCAAGTTCAAGATATTCTATGGACTCCTATCTACTAAAATCACTGCCTCCTAGCTGAGTTAGGAAGGTGACACAATAGAACTTGAGCCCAGAATCAGGGAGACCTGAACTCAAACATGGCCTCAGACATTTTCGAGACACTACGACCCTAAGCATATCACTTCATTTGTCTGTCTCAGTTTCTTCAACTGATGATAGGGGATTAATATAGCGCCTACCTTCCAAAGGATCAAATCAGATAATGTTGTCAAGTGCTTAACGCAGTGCATGATACCTAATAGGTGCCTGATCAATACTTGTTTCCTTCATTCCCCACAAGCTCCCATCTAAGTATGTACTTTTAACAGTTAGGCAGAAGACACAAATAGTTAAAAGCAAAAGCATTGAATGCAATAAGCATAATAATAAAAACATAGAAACTCCCACAAGCCAGAGGAATCTTTTCCCCTAAGTATACACATTATCAGTGGGGAGAGTAGACACATGCTGAGGAATACGAGGTCAGGGCACATGAATATATGATGGGGCACACATTGAAAGGGCACACATCCACCCTGCCTGCTCTTTGCTGATGGCCAATGAAATCACAGTCTCTACCAAATGTTTTTCTCCTGGACATACATTGTGCCAGTCTCCTAGCCAGCCACATGGTCAGGTGTGCATAATCCACTGGGCCCTAATAGTACAAGTTATCTCTGCTTTCAGCTTCTGACTGGAGCTGAAGTCCTCTTCTTTTTGAGAAAATTATACTCGACCATGCTCTTTTGGTTTAAAGGCAGAAACTTTTCAATATGACTCTTTAGAAAATCATCTACCTCTATGTCAATCAAATGACCAGCAACAGTTCTCAAGGGGAAAAATCCTTTCTCAGCCGTTTTTCCTTTATTATTTATTGGCTGATTAGTTCCTTCCTTCCTAGAGTATTGGCTAAATAGCCTTTCTATCGCTCACATGAGAAGCTTTACCCCAGGTGCTAAGCTCCTTAAAATATAGAACAGGAACCTCCTACCTAGACAATGCTCTCAGATTTAAGTTTACCTTTGGACCGAATTTCCCAGTCATTGGACTCAAGTTTCTGCTAGCAACTTCATTGTGATTTTTGGTGAGCATTCTTTATATCTACCAATTTTAGTCTTTGTGATCATCCACATGGGGAATACTCACCTAATAACTGCAAAATAGTCCGGGCATTTGAGATTTCACAGTTTGTTTTTCTTTTTTAAATCCCAAACCCTTCTTTTCTCTCAGGTAGATTAACAATTAAAAACAACATGCCTTATTTGCAAAGCTAAGTTCAGGGCACAAGATTGTTGTGCCTCCAACCTGCCTAGCTCAATTTCTGGCCTTTCCCATGTAGCCAGGAGTAGCTGTATCTGAAATAAAAACCGTTTAAATTCATTTGCACAGGTGCAAATCCACAATATTCTTTCAATTGCTATTAGATGTCAGGGGAATCCAATATAATTCCTTACTAGAAAGAGGTACTCCTAGCCTATTGGAAAACTTGAGCTTCCTCCCCTTTTGTATGAAAATAGAAGCCTGACAGAGGCTTAAGGCACAATGAATGTGGTTTGGCCAGGGTCCCAGAGCTCAGCACAGGGATGTTACTAGAACCAGAGGTTCTAGCCATTCAAGCTACTTTGTAAACATTGGGACTGGCTCGTCTGCAGCCTAGGTAGAAGCAGGTAGGCTAGTGAGAGCATGTAATCACAACTGAAACATCCAAGGGGTATGTTAAATCTAGCTCCCAATGAATTCCTCCCTCTTAGTTCCTCAGAGATCTGAGGGTGAGCATCCTGACTTGTGGGGCAATTAAGTTGCAGATGGACCTGGGAATCTGGAGTAATCTAGTTAAAAGAGCCCTGAGCTGGGACTCTGTGGACCTGAATACTAAAAATAATAATAGCTTACGTGTATATAGTGGATTACAGTTTATAAAGTAGTACGAGTATTATTATATGAGCTTGCCTACATTAGTGAATTTTCTAGGTATCTAAAGCTTGCCTCTTTAAGTACTAAAACTTTAAAAATTTAATCATGGGACCCAAGCAATTCAGACTTGCAAGGGACCTCAGAGATCATGTAGTCTGAAACATATGTGAGCACTTGAGCAACATTCCTTCGAAGTGGTCATTCATCCTCCACTTGAAGACCTCCAGTGATGAAAAATCCACTCCCTTCTAGGGAAGCCAATTTATCTTGAAAGTGTCCTAATTGTTAGGCAATTTTTCTATTTATGGAGGCAAAATTTACCTCGATATAATATTATACCTATCATTCCCAGAAGCTGCCTCTCCATTCAAGCAAAAGGAGTTTAGTTCCTCTCCCAATAAAAGCCCATCAAAAACCCACCTGAAGAGAGGAATCATGTCCCTGCTTCCAAGTCTTGTCTTCTACAGAATAAGCATCTCCAGGTCTTTTAAATATATATATATATATCATTCTTTTTTCTATCACCCTTAATTCTTCCAATTTCTATTTTATTCTAGGCATCTTTCTATTCTAGTTCTCATACTACCATTTTCCTGGTCACCGCACATGTTATCTTTGTTTCTCTTCCCTTCCATATCCAGTAGACTGCCTCTATAATCTTTCTCCTCTCTTTATAATCTTTAATTTCTCCCTATCTACTTCTCCTCCCCGCTGATTACAAGCAGCCCATGCTTCTGACTTATTCATTATTCAATAGAAATTGTTCCTTCTGAAGTTACCAAATGATTTCTGAATTGATGAGTTGAATGGTCTTTCCTTCTTTCTTTCCCTCTTTCTCAGGCAACTGGGATTAAGTGACTTGCCCAGGGTCACACAGCTAGGAAGTAGGAAGTATGAGGCCAAATTTGAACTCAGGTGCTCCTGACTTCAGAGCCAGTGTTCTATCTACTACACCATCTGGCTGCCCCACTAAATGGTCTTTTTTGATCCTTATCCTTTTTGATATTTCTGAAGTCTCTGATGTTGCCAATCACCTTCTTCTTCTGTGTACTCTCTCACTCTGGGCTTTCATGACACTTCTCTGTCTTGGTCCTCCTATCTGTCCAACCCTTACCTCTCAGCCTCCTTTTTTATCCATGTAATAATACCCATGACCTCCAAGGTTACGTCTTGTGTTCTACTATCTTCCCTCCTTATTCTACTTAGCAGGGAGCCATGGTGGGCCAACATCATGGTCCCTGTTTCCTGCTCCTCTCCAAAGGTGAATTAAAGTCTCCCTTGAAAAGACGTGGACAAGATTCCAGAGATATTTATTCATGCCCTCCTTGTTAAGCCATTTTTTTTTTTTTTTTTGCTGAGGCAATTGGGGTTAAGTGACTTGCCCAGGGTCACACAGCTAGGGAATGTTAAGTGTCTGAGACCAGATTTGAATTCACGTCTTCCTGAGTTCAGGGCTGGTGCTCTATCCACTGCGCCACCTAGCTGCCCCAAGCCATGTTTTTACCAACCCAAGTGAACACATATTACCCATATGGACAACATATACAATTTACATAACACACATGTACACACACAAAGTAATTAAATACAAGGTTGTTCAGGAGAAGTAAGAATAATTTAAGCTTAAACATCTGGAAAAGTTACCCTATACAAATATAGGGTTTTGTTGTGTTCTGCCTTGTTTTATTCCTTTAAAACTGTATGAG
>JAJPUD010000534.1:97771-143617 GCA_023553655.1 Myrmecobius fasciatus | reverse complement strand
GTGTGTGTGTGTGTGTGTGTGTGTGTGTGTGTGTGTGTGTGTGTGTGAAGTCTTGGTTTGATAACATGCCTTACATAATAACCATCACATGTTAGACCTAAAAGAGACCTTGGAAATTATCTTGTCCAACTGACTCATTTTACAGTGAAGAAATTGACCCCCAAAGACTTCAAGTGACTCACGAAAGATCCCAGCTAGTTAGAAACATTGCTGGGACTAGTACCTAGATCTCAGCTTGTAGGCGACTGCTCCTCCCTCTGGACCACATCATCGCCTAATAAATTGTCATGTTTATGGATTTTATTAGTCTGATCAGAGTCTAAGCTTATCAGGCTCTCTTGGGATCTCAGATCTGATACCTTTTTAGAGATAGCGCATGAGAAAGAGGAACTGAGGGGACCAGGTAAGAAGGTTCTGGTTATTAAACAGTTCTATCTCACAAACCCCAAAGAAAATTTGTTGTTGATACTCACAGACACTTCCTTCTTCCCTGGAAAATTATACTCTGTTCCCCCTTTCCCTCCCTCCCCCACATCAGAAACTCATTTACACTAACAAAAGCTAAAAGCATTATTCTTTCTCAAAGAAATTTGCATTTTAAGACTTTTTTGTTCATTTTTTTTAGGGTTTGACTCTTTGTGACCCATTTAGGATTTTCTTTTTTCTTTCTATTCTTTCTTTCTTTCTTTCTTTCTTTCTTTCTTTCTTTCTTTCTTTCTTTCTTTCTTTTTTTGGCTGAGGCAATTGGGGTTAAGTGACTTGCCCAGAGTCACACAGCCAGGACAAGTATCTGAGGTCAAATTTGAACTCAGGTCTTCCTGACATTTAGGATTTTCTTGACAAAGATACTGGAATGGTTTGCCATTTCCTTCTCCAGATCATTTTATAGATTAAGAAACTGAGGCAAATAGTTAAGTGACTTGCCCAAGGTCACACAGCTACTACGTTTCTGAGGCCAGGTTTGAACTCAGGAAGATGAGACTTCCTGACTCTAGGTCTAGTTTTCTATCCACTGTGCAACCTAGCTGCCACACTTTAAGAAATTACTAACCTTTAAATTTTATGTTTTTTCACTAGACACAACTCTTCCTCCTAGGACTTCCTTTTTAAGTACATGGAAAGAATAGAAAGATACTTCCCCATAATTTGTCTCTTTTCACCAGCAGATTTTTGTTCGAGCATGTCTCCTAATTTGTTCTCGCAGGAAGTATGTGGTTTTCCAGGTAACATCTGGAAGTGCCCTGTGGCTTGTTCAGATGCCTCAATATTGCTTGGCTCAACCAAAAATAAATTGGAAAAGAAAATTGAACATTGCATCAATTTGGAGCAAGTTTATAAATTCTGCAGCTAAGCAATACCAATAGAAGGTGATAGATCGCTCTGAAGCAGGGCGTCTGTGCAGTGATGTATAGTCACATTAGTTGAAATACCGTATTACATGATTTTGCGTTATTACCAGTGTTGGTGGCAGACAGAAAAACAGATTACACTTGAGTTCAAATCGATAGGAACTTTATTTACTGGCCTTTTAAAAACATATTTCTGCACTTTATAAAAACATACGGTAGATGCTATTGATAGAGCTTGTCTGCTTGTTAAAAAGCAATTTGCCCGAAATGAGGCTTTTAAGCTGCAATTTACGGCATTACCCTGTACCTCCTCTTCAGGTTTCTGTTTGCTTGGCTATGCTTTGATGACTTTCTTAGGTTTCTCTTAGGTTTAAATTTTCTTCCCCTTTTCTTCAACTCTCATGATCTAGCACCTTGGGGGTAACAGACAGTGCCAGCAGGACCTTGGTTATTTCCAAGGGCTGTTTCTGCCTCAGATTGCTACTCTAGTTCCTTGGTCCTGCCTTCCAAGATCAAGAGGCCCCTGAGATCAGGATGACCTTCCCTTCTTATCTCATCCTCTCTCTTCTAAAGAGTCCAGCTCTGTCCCTATGACCCTGGCTGCCTGCCAGCTATATTCCTTATAGGAAACAAGTAGATCCCACACAACTGAGTTTGTCCTAAAACAGATCCAAAGAGGCCCTGAGGTTTAAAAGAACAATTTCTAAGCAATGCATTATAAATAATCAGAGTTGAAACCTAGAAGGGCCTTTAGAGAACTATGTCTGGCCCCTGATTTTATTATTATTATGCTGCTACTGCTGTTGTTGTTTTTGCTTCTGCTGCTGTTTCTATTTGGGAAACACAGATGGAGAAGTTAAGTGATTTGCTCAGGATCACAAAGCTAATAAATGGCTGAGGCTGGATTTGAATTTTCCCAACCCCAAGTACAACATTCCATACACTACACCACGTGGTGGCCTGAACAGATCATATAATGGCTAACATTTATACAACACTTTAAGCAAAGAATTTTACAAATATCACCTTATTTTATCCTTAAACAACTGGGGAGGCTGAGTTCTATTTTTATCCCCATTTTACATAGAGAGAAACTGAGTCCTAGAGAGGGAAAAAATTTGCCCAAGTTCACATAGCTAGTAGCAGGACCAGTAGACAGACTTAGATCCTCTGATTCCAAATTCCATTGCTCATAAGTTCCCACCAAGGGACACAAATAATTAAAACGAAAGGAATTTAACAATGGAATTAAGTTGTAAGAAAAAGAAAAACATAATTTTCCCCACACAAATTTGGGATCTCTCTTCCCACAAATACATATAATGTTAGTCAGTCACACATAGGCAACAGAGCGTACATGTGGAGGGACAGACAACATGTGCCTCCAAACTTCTGGACCTGTTCTCACTGTGTTTAACCATAGCTGTTGTTCCCTGCTGGTCTCTTAGTTTCCACCAAATATTGCTTCGCTTGGGCAGACACATAGTCTCCACCATCTATTCCTCCGATGGACCCTGCTCAGACAGAAATTATCGGACTGGCTTCTGTTCTGTTGTCTCTAGCTTCTGGCTCAGCTGAAATTTTTGACTATCTCTTCTCCAAGGGAAAAGAAAACTTTGCCATGCCCTTTTAGCTTAATGCCCATGGGCTCTTCCTGCCATGATCTTTTAGAAAAAGCCAGAAACCCTTGCTTTAGATCTTGCCCTCCTTCCAAAAGCCTCCCCTATGAGAAACAAATTAAAAGAACTTCTCTTCTTCTTTTCCTCATGGAGTAAACTGACTTGTTCCCTAGATTCTTGGCTATGAAACCTTTCATCTACCCCAGCAGGAGATTCTCAGCCCCGGGCATCAATCTCATTAGAATAAACAATACAGTCTGTCCTAGCTCAGATGCTATTGCCCTCAGAAAGATAACTTTTTTTTTTTTAAATCCAATATCTTCATTGCTGGGTTTGGGATTTCTGTTGATGACTTTACTCTAGCTTGTAATAAGCATTCCACGCATCTCCCAGTTTTAAACTGTGAAGTCCAATCTGTCTATAAACCAGGTCATGATTGCTTGACCAGCAACTACTAAATAGTTCTGAGACTGAGAGTCCCTCAGTTTTTCACCTCTATTCTCTCATAGAGGAATGCCCAGGAAAAAAGGCACAAAGTCAAATCTTAAGAGCAGAGGACAAGAGCTTTGTGTCTTCTGCCTTTCTAGTCTTTGATGGGCTTTCATTTGCAGTCGTGATTAATCAAGCCTGAAAGGGGCTTTGAGGTATACCTTTAATTGCACAAACAACAACCAACAACAATTATAATATTCATGGACCAGTTGAATTGGATGTTCTCTGAGATGTTCTGATTTTGTGAAAGTCAGGCAGAAAATATTAGACTTGATGTGATAGGAAATAGGAGCCATGATACATTCATTACATAATAGACTTTTTTTTTTCAGGAAATAGCTTAGGGCCAATGAAAGAATTGTGTGATTTCCCATAGAAATTTCCTCCAGTTAAATTCTGGGCCCAACTAATTATCCATTTATATTTTGTCTTTCAGATATTTTTACTGTAAATTCTAGGAATTATCAATCCAATTGAATATTGTGGTCTGACCAAAGGGCATTCTTTATCCACTTGGTTTTTCCTGTGTGGTATGTGGTCAGATTCTTTTGAGTGATTATGAATATTCTTTAGAAAGCACTGTAGTATTCTGAAATTTGATGCACTCAGCACAATGTCATCTCTAAGCAAAAATATATAAAGTCCTTCATCATCTATTGTAAATCCCTCTTCAGTTTGTACTCTGTGCTGCAAATTCTACTTGACAGAAGCAAACATTTTTGGCAAGTGTACACTCCCTATTTTATGCCTTGCCTGATATTAATAGCAAGAGTATTATCAAACAGTATTCTCTCCTAAGGAATTCTTCTTGATTTTAGCAAGTGCATGGGAGACACCTTATTGGAAGAGAGGCTTTCCGGTGGCATTTTGCTTTGGTCAATTTTATTTTCTTTTTGTGATCAGAGAATGATAAGCTCAACAAAATCTTCTATTCTCTTCCAATCAATAATATGAATATAAAGATGGAGTCTGTTTTAGATTATCATCTGTGAAAGCCTATTTGTTCCTTTCTCTTCCTTTATCCAAGATACCTTCAATGTGTGTGTAAATGATTCTCATAAATATTTTGTATAAATTGGAAAATAGGTATATGGTTCATAATTGATGATATTCTTTGAGTTTCTACTTTTTGGTAGAGATAAAATCTGAACATTTTTCACACCATTGATACTCTTCTCTTAAATATTTTGAGAATCAATCTTTGCACACCCTCAAAATTGTGTCACTTCCAGAACAGACTTTCTTTGTGTTTATTTGATCTCATCTAGTTGTACTTCCCCCCTTTGTTTCCTCCATTGACATTTCTATTTATTCATTTAGCACATCTAGGGCATTAGCACACCTGTGATATTAGAGTCTAAAAGAGGATGGCTGTACTCTCCTTGATAGTACAAAGAATTTGCTATAAAAATAATCTTTACAAGATCATTTCTGGTTTTCCTCTATTGGTTGTCCTGCCACTTTCATTATTATGTGTCCTTTCACATGGCTTTGTTTAATTGCATCTCTTGTCAAGCTTTCTTTAAATTTGTTTTTCCCTTTGTTGAATCTCACTAGTTTGGGTTTGTTTGCTTTTTTTGAGGCAATACTTCAAAGTCTTGGGAAATAATCCTATTTTTTGGCTTATGCCATCATTCAGTGTTTTCCCCTGAGAATACTTTTTTTAAAGGCTTCTGTCTAAGTCTCCACAACAAAGGGAAAAGAGCCTTTGGTTCCCATATAATCACTCAAACTAACATGACATTGACTATTCAAAAAGATTCATTTAGCAAAAAATAGAAAGGATAATACTTGAAACCATCAAGGGTCTAAACAACTCTCATTCCTTCTTCTCAAAGAGACTTACTTCATGAATGACCACACTAAGGTTTTGCCAGTGGTAAAACAAGGACCCAGCACAATAAATTCCAGGACATACTCATTACGTGTGTATCTCCCATGATATCTAGCACAGTAGCCATATTTTGAATGACTGAGAGAAATACAAAGAGAGAAAGCCAGTCACCCAGAAGGAGAGATATAGAGAATATGTATTAATGAGAGAAACACGGATAAAACAATCAAAAAAAAAACATTTATTAAGCATGTGCTGTATACCAGGCATTGTGTTACATGCTGGGCATATAAATACAAGAAAGGAATCAATCCTCACTCTCAGGGGCCTTACATTGTGTATAAGTAAGCACAGAATAAATATGAAAGGAACAAAATACAGTAATAAGTATAGGGTAGTTCTGAGGCAGTTGTGAACAGAAGGAAGTATCAGGAAAGACTTCATGTAGAGATGGTGATGGTTGAGATGAGTCTTGAAAAAAAGAGGAAATTCATTTCAGGAATGGGGGACATCCAATGGGAAGTCACAGAGATAGGGACTGGATTGCAGAATATGGAATGGGAAGCAATGTACAATGAGGTTGGAAAGATAGAATGGGACTAGGTTATGAAGGGCTTTAAAAGTGAGAGAGGTGATATTTTATCCTAAAGAAAATCAGCAGCTGCTGGAGTTTATTGAATAGGAGTGATGGGGTCAGATTTGTGTTTATGGAAAATCACTTTGGCAACTGTTTGAAGGATGAGTTGGAGGGGGATAGAACTGAGGCAGAGAGATAAATTAGGAGGCTGTTGTAGTGGTCTATGAGAAGAGTGCAGATGTTGGATTAAGGAGGTGGCTGTGGAGGAGAAGAAAGAAGAGATTGAATATGAGTGATGTTCTAGAGGTAGAATGGAAAAATCTGACAACTGATTGGATAGTGGGATGAGTGGAAGTGAGGAGCTAAGGATAAGGCTGAAGTTACAAATCTGGAAAACTGGAAGAAAGGTGGTACCTTCAATAGAAATGTTTTATCTCAGCCTTTTCTTACTCTTCATGATTCCATTTTGGGATTTTCTTGGCAAAGGTCTAGAGTGATTTGCCATTTCCTTCTCCAGATCATTTTATAGGTGTAGAAAATGAGGCAAACAGAGGGAAGTGACACAGATGACAAGTGTCTTTAGGTCATATTTGAACACTTCTAGAGGTATTTTCCTGACTCTAGGCCCAACACCATATCCGCTCTAGCCGCAGATACAAAAAATATACAGCCATATAAGGAAGTTTAAAAGAAAGGCAGTTTTGGAGAAAAGATAAATCCTGCTTTAAACATGCTCAACTTGGGATATCTCTAGCAGATCTTTAAAATGTCCAGTAGATAGTTGGTGATGCAAGACTGAAGCCCAGGGAAGGCACTGGGGCTGGATAGCATCATCAGCACAGAGATGATAAATAACCCCATGGGAACTGATGAAGTCACTGAGAGCAATCAATAGAGAGAGAAGAGGACTGAGTGGGAAGGAGAGTCTGTTGAGCCAGCTCAGAAGACTGAGAAGCAGCCTTCAGACAGGTAAGAAGAGAACCAGCTTCAGATGCTCAGGAGAGGCTGAGGTCACCCTCTTCCATGGAGGTCAGGGAAAATTTCACAGAACAGGTGGGACTTGAAATAGATCTTGAAGTTTGTAGTAGACAGTGAGAAGTAGAAGCAAGTAAGCAAGAGGAAGAAGGACATTTTGGTTTAAGGAAATGAGATGAGCAAAGTGGATGAGGCAGAAGGATATATCAAAAGAGGAAGTAAAGAATAGAGGGAGATGACGCTTTTGGAGCAGATCTGGGATGATGGGAGTTAGGGATCGAGGGAGAAGCCTAAGTGAGTAGGCACTACAGGGGTGAAAGGGCCATATGCTCAGCTAAAGATCATCCCATTCCTACCCTCTCCTTATAAAAGCTGACAAGAGAATGAATTAACTGAGAATGAAACTTATTAAAAACTATTCTTGATATAAATGGGTTCATGATTTAGATATAAAGAGTGATATTATAAGCAAATTAGAGGAACATAGGATAGTTTACCTCTCAGACCTGTGGAGAAGGAAGGAATTTGTGTCCAAAGAAGAATTGGAATTCTTAATTGAAGACCAGATAGATAATTTTTATTATATTAAGTCAAAAGGTTTTTGTACAAACAAACCTAATGCAGACAAGATTAGGAGGAAAGCAATAAATTGGGAAATCATCTTTACATTTAAGGGCTGGGATAAAGGCTTCATTTCTAAAATATATAGAGAATTGTCTCATATTTATAAGAATTCAAGCCACTCTCCAATCAATAAATGGTCAAAGGATATGAACAGACAATTTTCAGATGATGAAATTAAAACTATTTCTAGTCATATGAAAAGGTGCTCCAAATCACTATTGATCAGAGAAATGCAAATTAAGACAACCCTGAGATATCATTACACACCTGTGAGATTGGCTAAGATAATAGGAAAAGATAATGACAAATATTGGAGGGGATGTGGGAAAACTGGGACACTGATACATTGTTGGTGAAACTGTGAGTGGATCTAACCATTCTGGAGAGCAATTTGGAACTATGCTCAAAAAGTTATCAAACTGCATACCCTTTGACCTTGCAGTGTTTCTATTGGGCCTATATCCCAAAGAGATCTTAAAGGAGGGAAAGGGACCCACATGTGCAAGAATGTTTGTGACAGCCCTTTTTGTAGTGGCTAGAAACTGGAAACTGAGAGGATGCCCATCAATTGGAGAATGGCTGAATAAAGTATTGTATATGAAGGGACCATTAGTAACTTTGGAGAGGGCAGTTGACTGGTGATCCAAGGTTGAGACTTGACAGGGTGAAATCAGTAATGTGATAAGGGAGCCAAAGACTCAAGAGAAGAGAATGGTATAGACTTGAATGGCTTTATCAAGGACTCAAGATGGAGGAAGGAGGAGAATGCAGGAGTATGACCTGTGAGACCTGAGAGAGGGTTGAGGGATTGGGGGTCACAATTGGACAAAGCAGAGGTTTGGTAAAGGAAGGCAGAGGGAGATAGATTGTGGTTTGATAAAGGAATTTGGGATTCTTGAACCTGAAGGTAGTAACATTTGTGGGTGACATCAAAATCAAGGGTATAACCATTTGTGTGTGTGTGAGACTGAACAGGTGGAGAAATAGGTCATGGGAACTGAAAGGTTAGAGTGCTTGAGGGAGGGTCTATATGTATATTGAAGTCTTTTAGTTTGAGGGCCAGTGTTGGGGAGGAGAGAAAAATGATGAGTCAGGTACTCAACTGTTTGAAGAAGGAAGGGGAATTACCTGGAGGTCTGTAGGACACAGCTATTAGGATTTTGACAGGGTGAGAAATATATTTTGTATGAATCTCAAAGGAAGGGATGAATGATGATTTAGATTGAGGGAGAATCTGAAAGTGGAAAATGGGAGGAAGGAATATTCCAACATTCCTAGCCGAGGGGAATAAACAGAAATGCAACCAGTTAACCTGGAAAGAGTGCTCAAAAAGGATGTATCATCAATGGGGAGCCAAGTTGCCGTGATAGCTGCATAAGATGGAAAGAGTAGAAAAGGAAAAGATTTAGGACAAAAAGAAGTTTGTTGTCTATGGAACAAGTGTCCCAAAGGGCACAATCAAAGGGTTAGGTAATAGTGTAGTTGGGGCATTGGAATAGAAGGGTTGAGGGGGATGGGATGAATAATCAGATAGTGGAGAATGGGAAGTGGAATTTGGATGATTACCTAGAGGAGTACAGAATCATTGGGATCTGTAGGAGATAATCAGAGGTGAATATGCTCATCATTGATTAAATAGCACCATTCCTCTTCCCAGGGGAGGTTGAAAATCAAGCACCTTACTAGTACAACACAGTTTCAAGGCCCCATTTCACTTCTCCCTTTCCCTAGGAAAGCTCAAGATTAGATAAGAGACCATGAAGCAGGATATGGAAACTGAACCTGCATGGTCAGAGATAGAAGTCACACTCCCCATGAATTTTCTTCTTCCTCTCACCCTGAGGGGACAGGCTAACAGGAGATGGAAGGCACATCCTGAGAGAAAGGTCTTCCTTCTCTTGAAGTTGAGGCTATATGTCTCATCAGCTATAATCCTTCAGAGCTCTAGGGCTAATCCTGAAGAGTGTGTTTTCAAATACAAAAGCTCATGAAGCCCCCCGTTATGCTTCCCTCCATGATTATCCATTAAGATAAATTAGTCAGTCTGATTTAATTAGATTTGAGGAAGGGGTTAATTAATTCAACTGATACAGTAAGAATAGTTGACATAAAACATCCCTTCTCCCACCCCCACCCCCAAATCTGTGATACACTCTTTCCTAAAGTACATATAGAATCCAAGGGAAATTCAGAGAGCAAAATGTGGCAAATGGGATATCCTGGAGCTCCAATAAGTCCTTTAGCTGACATCCTCAACATTTCCCCCTTGGCTTTTCTTTTGGGCACTTTGTAGAGCTCTGAATCTTGTCTCCTCGAGTCTGATCCATTTTCAGCTCCCAAGTTGATATTAGCCATTTCAATGACTGACCCATGGAATGCTTAGGAAAAAATTCAAATCCTCCAGACCCTTCAAAGTTCAGAAATTCCTCTAGCAAAGGCAGAAGGGGAAAGAGAAGAAATTGAGATCTAGGCTTGGAGCTCTGCCTCTATTTCAGCCAATTTCTTCTCAAGAGTTTAGCTAGAACATTCTCTTCCCTCTTTTGCCAGGTACTAGAATTTCAGTTCCAACTAACTGGTGGTTTTGTGCAAACCTCTGAGGACATGACAAAGATCCTCATTCAATCAAAACATCTCATCTAGAGTGACTATACCTTGTTCTAATCTAGTGAACGATTTGAGATGTTTTCTCATCTGATAAAGATATCTGAGCTAGAAAGGATAGGTTTTTTGACCCTACTCTTACAGAAGCATTATTTCCTGGAGTTGTGATATGCCTTTAAAGCACCTTCTCAGGTGATAGCTTTTCCCCTAAAACAATGTCCCTTGTAGTTTTGGTCATTCTTGCTTAAAAAAAAAAGATGCACGATTCTACAATTTTTGTCTTGTTTTTGTCTGGACTATGGGACTTATTACGTTAATTTTTAAGGAGACTAAAGTTGAAACTGACCTATAGAGAATTTTTTGTTGGATCAGGGCAATATCAACTAGGGTGTTGGGAGCCAGAGGGACTCTATCTCTATTTATCATCAATTTCCTTTGATTTTGCCAATTTTATTAGTTCTTGCACTGATATACCAACTACTGCTTCCTCATTCCCCTCCCCTTAACTGAACCCCTATTTCCTCTACCAGTTTAAGAAATTCTGTCCATTCTGTGGCTGGGCATTATTGCTATTCTTTTCACATTAATCCAGATATTTGTGAACATCAAAACTGGGAGATGGTGGAAGCAGCTGATGGTGAGGTTTTTTTCTTCTTTGATCTCCTGTAAATAGTATACAGTAATCAAAGTTTAAGCTGCCTGAGATGAAATAATTGCTTAACAATCATATAAGACAAAATGATTCAACAAATGACAATTAGGACTTGTGATATACAGAACAGATGCATTCAGTGTACCATATTATAATGTGCTAATACAAGATTGACAGCACAATAATAGGAGTGAACAGCAGCTCAGCCTATAATTCCAAACCAAATTCGAGGCTGTCCACAAAACTCAAATCCTAGCAGGCTGCAAAATTAGAGGTAATACCGTGCAAGGTTCAAGACGACTCATTAGCAGGTTGGCAGAGTGTTTCAGGAGCAAATTTGCCTGTCGTAGGAACTAATTTTGTGCCATCTTCAGTTTAAGGTTTTGTTGGTGTTTTTTTTTAATGAACAGATGCCACTTTCCCTGGAGGAGAATACAAAGGTGGGAGTTTAAGCTGTGGTCATGGCCCTGGGGATCCACTAAAGTCTGGGCTCCTGCTGCCTTTGGCTTCAGTTTAACTGTGAGTCTAGGTTGGTGTCAGGTTTCCAGGTGTGTTAAGTGATGCTGCACAAAGCTGACAGCAGTAAGACAAGTGCTATTCAGATTGATCTGGGTGTGTAGGAGTGATTAGAGATCTTGTGGGATATTTGGGTTACTCCCAAATACTAAGTGATTTTGACCAAAGAGGTAACTAAGGTTGTGTGGAGGGGGTGAGGAAAAGATGTTGCCAAGTATAAAGGTGGGAGAATGGTGAAGGAGGCACAGCAGTCCCAGACCCTGAGCTGCCTTCTTCTACTGAGACCTCCTTCTGCTCCTTCCAGACCTCCCCACATCTGCCCAATCCCTTCAAACAGAAAGGGGAACATCATGTGTATGGATGCTATACATCACAGCACGTGTGCTCCCAACTCCAAGGTCTGGATCTGAGTTGTCAAAGAATCAGAGAAGACTCCCAGAAGAGATGACTCTTAGGGATCATTCCTATTAATAAGGGAGGGAATGATGGGGCAGCTAGGTGGTGCAGTGGATAGAGCGCCAGCCCTGAAGTTAGGAGGATCTGAGTTCAAATGTGATCAGAGACATTTACTAGCTGTGTGACCCTGGGCAAGTCACTTAACCCCAATTGTCTCAGCACAAAAAAAAAGGAGAGGAATGTGGGCAATGGCGCATAGAGGAAGGACCCCTCTGAGGAGGCAGTGGAGAACAGAGGGAAGGGAGCTCTGGGGAGAAAGGGAAAACCATGAAAAAGTAGAAAATCTACTGAGGAATAGTGTGGCCAGCTGGAGGGAATGCTGTGCTTTGAGACAAGAGAGCTGGGTTAAAATTCCTTCTTGACACTTGCAAATTGTGTGATGATAGGGAAGTCACATAACCTTCTGAGCTTCTGTATCTTCCTCTGTAAAGTGGGAAAAATAATACCCATAGTATCAACATAATAGATATTATACACAGCAACTCCTTTTATACTTGAGCAAGAATCCCCAACAGGTGATCATCTAACTTTCACTTTAAGACCTCCAGTGACTAGAAACTCCCTCTTGCCAGAAAGAGACCATTCCACTTTTGGACAGCTTCCATTGTTGGGAAGTTTCCCTATACAGTGAACCTAAATCTACCACTCTGCAATTTCCCCCATTGCTTTTCTGCTCTATAGAGGCAAATCTCATCCCTCTTCCACATGACAGCCCTTTGGATACTTGAAGACAGCAATTATTTCCCAGTAGCAATTCCCCTAGGAAGTCAGCACTCTACCTTCATCTAAATTTTGAGCCTGTTGCCCAGTCTGCTTCCATTCCTTTGTCTGAAGACATTTTGTCTAAAGACACTTTGTGGTGGAAAAAGCATTGAGTGCTACACCAGCACTAAAACTGCATAACCTTCCATTCCCCTTTCTACTTTAAGGGTTTGTTTCTTCAGTTTGATAAATATGATACTCTTTGATTTCAGTAGAATGGGATTCCATGATGGAAGGAGAGTGAGAAAAGATGACACAAGGCAATCATATAGGCAGGGGACGAAGAGCCCTGAAGAAGAGAAAAGGAATCTGGGCTCCAGTCTTCCTCTTGTAATTAATGCACTGTGTGACAAATTGCTTCATCTTCTGGGGGACCAGTTTTCTTATCTGTACAATAAGATGGCTGAACTACATGCATAATCTCTGAGGTTTCTATTAATGCAGGACATCTATGGTTCTCTGAATGGAGAAGAGAAAAGGGTACAATTGACCACAGGTACTGACCATCATTCTTGGCATGGAGCCAATCTCCAGAAGTGGGGAAGCCTTCAATTATTCATCCGTACTTCTGCCAGCCTTCCAGCCTCCTGGCTGACATCTTTTCATCTAAAAACTTCCCTGCAGAGACTTGCATTTCTCATCTTAGTTAGAAAGGATCGAGAGGGTGCTAGCACACAGGAAGCAAAAAGGAGAGATATCACCAAGACATGGATGTTATCTCATTGGGAGAGGGCTGGATGGGGACTTAGGAAGTTTGCCTCTAATGCTTCTGGACAAATCAATCAATTCATATTTATTAAGCACCTACTATGTGGCAGGAGCTATGCTGAGCTCTGGGAATATAAAAAGAGACACCTCCTGCCCTTAAGGAACTTCTGATCTAATAATGGGGAAGGCAACATGCAAACAAATATATAGAAAGCAAGCTATATACAGGATAAATAATAGGTAATTAACAGAAAGAAGGCCTTAGAATTAAGAGAAGCTGGGGAAGGCTGCCTATAAAAGGATTTGGGTTAGGACTTAAAGGAAGCGGAGAAGGTCAGCAGTTTTAAGGGAAAGAGGAAAATCTTCTGAGGATGGGGCCAGCCTCGAATTTAAGGCTCTTCACAATCTGGTTCCATCTATCTTTCTAGTCTCACTTCACATGATTGCTCTTCCCATTCTGTTCATTTCAATTAGAGTGAACTGCTAACTATTCCCCTCAACTTAACATGCCCTCTTCCATCTCCATGCCTTTGTACAAAAGATCCTCAACATCTGGAATGCATACCTTCTTCACTTCTCCCTCAGAAAATCCTTCACTCCTTTCAAAGCACAGTTTGGGTGCCTGCCACTTCCCAAGAGGATTTTCTTTCTCCAGTCCTCCATTCTCCAGCCCTAGCTCCAGTGAACTAGCCTTCTTTTCCTCTGGAAATTATTTTGTACTTTGCAAATATTTACATATTTTTGTACACATCGAATCTTCCACATGGAATGTAAGTTTCTTAAGGTCAAGGACTGTTACTTTTCTGCCTTTGTATCCTCAGAACCTATAAACATAGGTTTTTAGTAAATGCATATCCATTTGAATTGAATTCTTTACTTCTATTTGTTGTGTAATTTGGGGGCAAGCTGCTTTCCCTCTCTTAAGATTTGGATTGGGTTGGGGAGAAACCTCTGTGCCAGAAATCCCAGTATCTCCGAATGCAATGAGATCATATTAGGGAGAGTTAGAGTAAAACTCTATGACCCATAGTACTAGAGAAGGCCAGAGGAAGTTGTGGGTGGGTGTGGGTGACCCAAGGAAAGAAAGAAACGATCCCAGATCATTCCTTGCTTTTATAATTTTCCCTTCCAATCTAGGCCAGAAACCTTGCGCTTCTTACTTCCATATATGTAGTTATTCATGCTTTTTAGAGCCCTTCTCACTGTTCCCTAATGGGAACTCACCAACACATATGGGAGGCAGGCTGGGTAGGATTATGTACTCCTCTTTTATAGGTGGGGAATCTGATGCTTTGACTAAAGTTGACACAAATTTAGAGCCTAAATGTCCTGAACATTGAGACCTTTCTTTTCGATCTTTTAGAGCCACCTGCCTCCCAGGTTCAACCTTCAGCTCCTCCTCAGACTGTGTTCAAATCCTCACTGAGCTATTTATTCTCTTTCCTGTTTTCTTGAAGTAAGAGGAATCAGGTCTTATATCTACAGTCCCATAGCTGTTCATTCCCAGGGCTAGTTGAAGCTTCCCTGCTCTGAACTTAATTAAATATAAGCCATAACCTTGCATTCTGTCTGATAGATCGAAAGGAATAATATTTTTGGCTCTAGTGACAAAACAGCGCTGAATATGGCACCCTCTTTATGCACACACGACGTGCCCCTCTGTCTAACATGTAATTTTATTACATTTTATTATCAAATAAACATGCCAGAAAATATTTTTTTCTTTCCTTCTGTGGGGGAGGATGAAAAGGTTTTGGTAATTAAAACTCCTATCCATCAATTCTTAAATCCAAGAGATAATTGCATTGCTGCTAGAGATGTATGTTGAATCATGCCGTTTTATTTTAGAGTGTGTGTGTATGAGCACGTGCACATATACCAAGATTTGTAATCATCAATCAATCCTCAGTCGCCATGTCTACTCCTCCCTACCTAAGGACAAAAGCTCTTCTGCCATGTGACAGGACACATTGACATTTTCTCTGACTGAGATAAACAGTGCTGGATTATGAGTCTGAGGGCCTAGGACCAAATCCTAGCTCTGGTGTTTAGTACCTGTGTGCCACTGAGTAAGTCATCTCAATTACCCAACAGTGTAAAAATATAAAAATTATAAATAGACGCAATATAAATATGAAAAATATCAAAATGATCAGGCAGAACTAGAGGCTCTCTGAGGTGTGTTCCCATTCTAAATTCTGTGATTTCATTCTGTTCTTCTCTTCTTACTGTTTCAATAATATGAGGATACTTGGGTTTGGGCTCCAGTTCTAGCTATGTCCCCTTAGCCTACTTGTTTACTATTTCTGAGTCCATTTTCCTCTTCTGTCAAATGGGGACACCTGCCTTACCAACTTCAAATTAGAACCTGGATTATCTGTTCTTTCGAAGTTCAAGTGAGCTGCCAGATATGAAAATGCCTTGAAAAGTCAACATTGGATAAATGTGAAGTAGTGTGAAAAAATGAATGAATAAATTTTTTTAAAAGTAAGTGCTTTCCATGTGCAAAGTATCAGGGATACAAATAGAAAAAGTAAAACATTCCCTGTAAGGAGCTCACTTTTCATTAAAGGTTAACAGTACCCAAACAGACCAAAGCCTTGAGTCAGATGGAAAAGCCTCATGGTCTTTGGGGGTACAGTGGTAAATCAGATGATACTGTCTCTTTTTTATTGTTATTTCTATTAATAAAATCATAAGTGCTCCATTTGACAGGGCCATCATAGTCATAGGTAGTTACAGTTTTCTGCTAATTTGTCTCAAGTCTAGAAGTTTTCATAGTTAAGGATGTTCTCTATGGCCAAGAGATGAACAAAGGGACACAAAAGAGAAAGAATGGCTTCCATTAATATTGATGCTGGAGACAGGATGAGAGAAAGGGAGCCAAAGCCCAGGCATCCTCCTTCCCTGCCTATTGTTTTGGTCTTTTTTGTTCTGCTATGAGAATCCAGACCAGTATATTTCTGGGATACTACTTCTCCCACTCCCTATTTCCCACTCCCTAAACTTTTAGCCTGGGCTATTGTTTTTGCTTTTGTAAATTTTGTATTATGTAACCAAAATGATCCATAATTTGAGTCAAAGGGAATTTAGCTATTGGTAGGTCATTCTTTCTCAGTCTTCTCCCTGACTGGTAATTCAGTCTGGTGCTCTGCTACTCATATGAGCTCATGGCCTGAGCAACATATGTTAGTTGTAGTCAAGAAAGAACTCCTTGGGCCTCAGCAGGAGCTTGTAGGGAGCCAAGAAACTAACCTTCTTTCCCCTCCCCTCCCTCAGCTCCCACAGAAAGAGGGCCCTTCCACAAACCTTGGTCACTCCAGAAATCCAGAGATCTATACTATTTCCCCCATCATCACCAGGGAAGTCAGAACTCCACTGTGGCTACCCCCAACAGGACAAGGCTCTGTGTTTGTAAGAGGGAAGCCCTCTACTCCTCTGCCAACTCTGTAAGCAGATTTGAGCAATTGGATGACTCAGAGCCTGGGTAGGTGGAGAACCCACTGACTTGGCGGCCAGGTAAATTAGGGAGGAGGGAAAAGGATCAAGCCAGCATTTGGATAAGACCCTGGTATTCAGCAGCAACTCCCTCTACTTTGTTAGGGAATTTTCAGCCTCCAGCCAATTAATCCCCTCCCCACCCCCTCACCCCTTACCCAGACTAAGAACACAGTCACATATGGCTCACCGGTTTCCTCCGTGGAATTCAGAACTCATATTTACTTGTTGTGTAAGTCTGAATCTGAGACCCCCAAAGTCTGCTGCACCCTCAGCAAGAATGCCCTCCTTTTGCCTTGAAGCCTTTGCCAGAACTCTCTGGGTGGGAATAAGTTGCCAGTGCATTCCAGTCCCTTCACCTCCATATATCTAGATTCTCCAATAATAACGAATGAAAAATCCTGGAGTTTCCTTTTGTTGTCAAGTTATATTTGGAAGGGGTGTGTGTGTGTGTGTGTGTGTGTGTGTGTGTGCCTGTGTGTTTGTGTCTTAGGTGAAGAGGAGGGGAACTCACATTTGTGAGGTATCAGAAATATTTGGTTGGGTAACCTCATCCCTGCCTGCCAGTTATAGCTTAGAGTGTGACAAACCTCTTGAGTCATAACTCTGTGTGTGTGTGTGTATACACACACATATTTATATACACATATAAACATATATATAAGTTCATGCATATTATTGGCCCCCTCAGCACCACCACGACAGGGGGCGAAGCTGTTCACTATCTCTCTGTGTCTCTCTATTCCCAACAACCCCCACCTCCACCCCACCACCCCCTGACTCTGTGCATCCCACACTGCAGGTGTCTCTGGAGCAGTGTTTATGTAAGCTGCTCATGTTCTACTGAGCAGCTCCGAGAAGCTGTTGTGGATTTGAGGAAAGCCCCCGGCTGCCCACATATGTGGATGTCCCCGGCAGGGTTTCGTAACCAGAATTGGGGAGGCGGGAGAGGGCGGGGGAGGGAGGGGAGGGGAGACTTGGAGTCAACATCACTCCTGCTCTGTAGAGCAGGTCTTGAAGCATGCCCTGTATGAGAGAGTGTGTGTGTGTTTCAGGCGTAGTGTTGGGAGAGCCTCTCACCCCCTGCTGTCTGCTGTGTGTGTTTACAACCTGTCAGCACACAAAGGATGCTTTCTGTGCTGGCAGATCCAAGAGTGGTCAAGGAGCATAAAGTATTATTTCACTCCCATCACCACCACCTCCACCTGTTCCAGTTTTGGAGAGCTGGCTTTGGAAACACCTTAGAGCCCTCCTGCCTTTGCCTGGCTATAGTCACAGCCTTCTCCTCCTCCCAGAGAACCTTAGGGCTGCTATTGGTATCCCCTATCTTGAAATTTTACAATAGGTGCAAAAGTATTACCAGACCCTGAGGGAGGTCAAGAGAATCAAGAAGCTTCCTATAGTCATGGTTTATCCATTCAGCTCCTCATCTGTTTTCAAATACAGGGAGCTCCCAAATTGCTGCACATAGGGCTTTTAAGATATAATTTCATTTTTAATGTCTTAGAGGAAAGATGTACTCTAGAGAAACTATGTCCTATGTATATTAATATCATACAAGATTCCTAGATAGATGGAACAACAGAAATAACTTTGGTCAGTGAATCTCTTACTCTATCAAGCAAGGAATAAAAGTGAGAGGCAGCTGCTTGACATCCAAGATTGCCTGCCAATGACATGGAGGAAGTACTGCATGAGATCCAAATAGAAATCTTAAAGTCTGTCCTCCAGGTGCTCCCATTTGCTGATGACATTGTGCTAAAGGCATAGGGACTTAGGGGGCTTCTTCGTAAGATCCAGGACCTCTCCAAAAAAGATCAGCCTAGCCATCCATAAATGAAGATTGCAAGTTGGCCAAGCAGTCAACTGAAGTGGTCCATAAATGCATGTAGAGTTGACCAGACACCATATATGAACAGGAGCTAGACCTAAAACTGGCTATATCACATTAGGGAAATGCTCCAGTGTTTTAACTAACCCAGGCTACTGCCATTATTTTTCAACATCATTATTTTCCCAGTGATAACAATACGTTTGTGAATCATAAATTCCTATGGTCTCAGAAGAATCAAAATCAGAGACACATGGGATAATAAGACAATGAAAGGTCATAGTGGATTGTCAGTTGGTTGTAGCACATCACCAGCAACAATCTGACCTTGGAAAGTGGTGTAAAAGACATAATTAAGGATGTGAATGACCAGAAAACGAGGAGGTGGTGGATAGATCCTGTAGGGAGAAAGTGTTCCTGCTTAGCTGGTTTGGGCAAGACAGCTTCTGAGATCTCTTCCAACTTTGAGATTTTGTTTCTCAGATTTTTCATAGAAAAAGATGGTACTTTATGTGTACAATGTACCTCTTCACCTATCTACCATTCTGCCAAATCAATGTAAGGTGCAATCTCACTCATGGGAAGATGCAAAACAGCTGAGAATCAGAATAGGAACAACTGAAGGTTTTGAAGCAGTCAAAATAGATATTATAAAGTCCATGCATCTGAATTCATAATAATGCCTTCCTTTTGTACATGGTTCAAGGGTTTCCAACTACTTTCTCATTATTTCATATGATCCTCCCTATAGTCCTCATGACATTGGCAAAGCAGATGAAGCCTGATGCTTGGAAATGTGAAATGAATTGCTGAAGGGCATGGCATACCCCAATATTGGACACTTTATTAATGAGATAATTTATTAGGTCCTCATTCGGAGTCTTTTCATATTTACTTTATATATAATTCTGACAAGTTTGGTTCCTTGGGTCCTTAGGTCACTGAAGATTAAAAGAGAATTTCTTCTAGGTAGTTACTCATAGTAGTAAGATAGGAGACAAGAAAAAAAAACTTTGGGGGAAAAAGAGTTTTAGAGTTCAGAAAGCATAGCAATCTGAGAGCATGTAGGAAAGGGATTCTTAACTCTTTGTGTGTCATGGACTCTCCTTTGGCAATCTGATAAAATCTACAAATCCTTTCTTAGAATAATTATTTTGAATGTATAAAATAAAATATAAAAGATCATCAAGGAATCTAGTTATATTAAAATGCAGTTATGAAATTTTTAAAAGTTCCAGGTAAGAACCCTTATTTTAGATCAAAACAAAAACCTCTCCCGCTTCTATTAGGTCTGAGGATATTTTTGTATCATAGTGATAATTGATGTGCATGATAAAGACCTAAGATTATCAAGAAAGGTTTAAATTATATTCTTTATTGTCTTTTTAAGAACATCAAGAATAAGATATATTTTCAAAAGTTTTGCATTCAGATTGGTTGAAATAAAGTAAGATTTGCTTAGCTATTAAGGAAATGCCAGCTATCCAACCAGTTCTCCCATTAATTTATTGTGTGACCTAAAGAAAGACCCCTCCCTTCTCTGGGCCTCAGTTTCCTCGTCTGTAAAAATGAGTGGGTTGTACCACATGTTCCCTTCCAGCTCTGACATTATCATTCCTATGACTCAACCCCCCCCCATGCCAGATCACTGAGGTTTTGTTACATGCAACACAATAGATCATGTGATTGAAAATGCACTGGCTCTGGAGTCAGATATTCTGGTTTGAATCCTCTTGATACTTAACCTATGATTTTGGGCAAATTTCTGACTCCCTCTGAGTCTCAGTTTCCTCATTAAAAACTGAAGGGATTAGTCCAGCCTCTAGATAATCTCTAAAGTTTCTTTTGACTCTCAATTGTGGAAGAAAATGATTTATAATTCAATGTTCCTATCTTGAGAATGTACCAGAAAAATAAACAGCAACACTATTTCTAAAGGAGCCATCTTTATGGCTATTGAAACAAAGTATCCTCTTCTGCCTATTCCACTGGGGAAAGTCTTCACATGTTTGAGGTAGCCATCCCTCTAATTCACTGATGAGTTTGAGGATTATCAGTTACCCTTGGTGTGGCTGTTATTCATGTTATGGCTTCTTGGAGCCACAAGTGAGAGCTGGGTGAAAGTGGACACCAGATGTAAATGTAGATGAGCTAGTCCTTCCTGAATACCCCAATACATACATCCCAATAATGGAGACTTTCTGAAAGAGTAACAGATTCCTACTACCTTAGTTGTTGCAGATTGGATGCTTAGGAGCCACAAGATTGGAAATTAGTCTTCCCACCCTTACTGAATCTAGCAAACCAAATTTTTGTTCTCAAGTCAGGAATATGATAGACCTCTATTTTCCTTATCTGTAAAATGAACTAGAGAACAAAATGGTAAACTGCTCCAGTATCTCTGCCAAGAAAACCCCAAATGGGATCGTGAAGAATCAGACATGACTGAAAAACAACTGAACTAAATGTTTTAGACTGGATGGTTTCTATGCTTCTGTGTAAAATACCAGGGGTCATTGATCCTGATATCCTAAACCCCACAAAGTGTAAGATCAGCCCTCTCTATGGGCAATGCCTCTATTTCTGAGGGCCTCAGTTCAGGGCCAGTTAGAGGACATCACTGATTTAGCTCTAAATCCAAACCACCTCTAAACTATTTGGAAATTCTAATTTGAAAAGAAGAAAATAGGTATCAAGGTTACCTTAAAGAGCATATAAAGACAAAATGAGATCCCTGAATCCTAAACAATTTCATTCACCTGTTCATTTAATAAGCATTCTTTGAGAATGTTCTATATGTAGAAAAAATATGGCTCCTGACATGGAGCTTACAATCTACACAAAGGATTTGAGAGGTATGTACAAAAATAACTAACATAAAAGGTAGACTGTTAAAAGTACCTAAGAGGAATTGTAAAGCACTCTGAGCATTTGGAGAAATAGAAATTATTTTTTACTTGGGGTTAGGTATCTATGAAGCCTTCATGGAAAAGATGAGTTTTTCTTTCTTTTTAAGAATCTCAGATTTGAAATCGACCCCAGGAATTATCTAGTCCAACCTAAGCCTGAGTGGAAATCTGTTCTGCAATATTCCTGATAAGTAGTCATCTACCTTCCGCTCAAATACCTTCAATGATTGAGAGCTCACTACCTTAATAGGCTGCATATACCACTTTTGGACAGCTCTAAATGTTAAGTTAGGAAATTTTTCCTTATATAGAGCTGAACTAAGCTTTGACGGATGGGTAAAATTTTAAACAAAGTTGGGCAAGGAAAGTATTTCAAGCATCAAAAATGTATTAGCAAAGGCAAAGATTCAGGGAGCAAGATGTGCATAGGGGATATTTAGTGGCTTGTTAGCTGGATTACTGGGTATGTGAATAGGGGCAGGACATTAGTGCTGTAAGGCATCTTAAGAACCTACCTAATGTAAGATCACACTAGAAAGATAGGTTATGGATGGACAGAGTTGATCTCCTGAATTAAGAGTCAAACAATTTGTACTTCATAGAATCACTGAGTCTCAGCATTAAAAGGGATGTCATTGGTCTTCTAAAATCCAATCCCTACATGAATAGAAATCCCCTCCAAAACATACCTGAGAAATGGTTGCTTAAACATCCTCTGCTTATAGACCTCCAGAGAGAGGAAACTTACTGCTTCCAAAACTTGTTCATTCCCCTTTATTTGATAGGCAAAGTATATCTGTGTTCCAAGAATTTCCAGAAATTTGCTCATTCTTTCTTTCTTTTTTTTTTTTTTTTTCTTTTTTTTTTTTTTTTTTTTTTTTGCTGAGGCAGTTGGGGTTAAGTGACTTGCCCAGGGTCATACACTTAGGAAGTGTAAAGTGTCTGAGGTCAGATTTGAACTCAGGTTCTCCTGACTTCAGGGCTGGTTCTCTATCCACTGCACCATCTAGCTGCCCCCTCATTGTTTCTTTCTATACCAACCTGGATTAAGGCATAGCTATATGGCTGCCATGTCTCACGTCTAGAAACAGCAGAAGAAATGATTGATTGTCCACAGTCTTAAGGTGTTGAATGATTAAACCAACAAAGCCCAGTGAACACATACTGGCATGGGTGCATAGAGTATTTGCCTTTTGAACCTTGAGTTTTTGGCTTAGTTCTTGACTTCCTAAATAATCCCTGAAAGTGGAATCTTTCCTAACTTTTTTTTTAAAATAAGGGAAAAATAACACCAGGAGACTTCAAGCATTGGTTTCCATCTTCTGAGAATATCTTAGTACAACTAAAATATTAGGTGGCTAGAGGCAGAGAAAAGGACAGTGTGACCTTGAAAGATCTCTACTGAAGCTGTGATTCTCTCCCAGGAATAAAATAAGACCTGAGGTCAAATGAAGAAGAGCATTGGAGACTGTGATATGTATGATATCAGTCGGATTAATTTGGGAGGCCTTAGTTTTATGGTATAATATTAGGAAGTCTGGTTTAATGGAAAGAACATTGGTTTGAGAGGACTTAGTTTGAATCTAGGCTTTGCTGTTTGCTAAGTGGGACCTTGGGGCAAATTTGGGCCTCAATTTTATTCATTTGTTCATAAGGGAGCTGGATATTTTCAGTTAAACCTTTGAAGCCTTTCCAGCTCTCTCTCTGAGGAAATTCCAGCAATAACCTTTGGGCAGAGTCCCAGGCCAGACACCACCCAGGCCAGCAATGGTGAGGTCGGCCACCAGAACCGCTTTTTCTTAAAACCTCAATGAGCAGTTGAAAATTACTCGCCCTTGGAAAAAAATAATAAATTCCACATTATCATTTCAATGTCTCTTTACATAAATACCAAAGACTCAGAAAAGCTGGTGCCTCGTGTTGCTCCCAGTCTGAGAAATGGTATCTTTCAGTTATCGGATTTTATTTCTTTCCAACGTTACATTTTATACATATTTATTCATGCAGAACAGAGGCATCTAGGGGAGCCGAGGAAAAGCTGCTATACATAAGAATGCACTACACTCACATTGTTGCCACTTTGCAACAATTGAACTATGTGCAACTGGATTTGTGTGTGTGTGTATTTTTAAATAATAATAAAAAATCTCTAGTTTGCATTTAATTTGTCTTATTTTTTCCCTCTTCCTTTTGAATGTTCATAGAAATGTGGAAGAGATTCGGGATGCTTAAAGACATTGGGGTAGGGACCAGAGAGAGGCAGGATTAAGCAACACAGGGCTAGGATGAAGAGCAAGTTTGTAACTATTTCTTTTTAACAGATGCAGCTAACTGAACTGCAAAACATTCATCTTTCGATTTAATAATTCATTCTCCCGGCATGGAGACAGGGGTATTATAGTGCTAGATATTGCTTTTCGGGCTTTTGAGTGTCAATGATGAATCCCCATCTTCTAATAAAATACATTTTCATAGTAATTGAAATAATAATTTTCTGCCTCTTCGTTTTCCCAGGTACTTAAAAAAAGCTTTTGACTTCTTTGCCTTCCCTCTGTCCTGACCTTATTTTATTTTAATTGAAATTCCTGCAGCTGCTAGGCAGCCAGAGCCAGCATGTGTCCTGAGCCTCAACCCCATAGCTTCCAGTCCCAGAGGGGTTGGCACTTACTGCTATAATCTAGCCTCTTCCCTACACTAGAAACCACACAATGGGCTTAGAACATGCTGAACAAGTTAGGGATCTGAAGCAGGGGAGATCTGAGATTCTCTGCTTGATTTGGCTTCCTGCCTCCTTTTGTTCAATGATTAGACCCTTCACTAGCATCAATGAATCTGACCTGCCTTTTGGGGGGAAAGGGTTTGGGGGAGAAGAATGTTTATTGCTCTGTTATTAGTACCAGGCAGCTGGATGGTGGCAAGGAAAAAAAGGAGAGGTGACTTTTGGCCTTGTAAAAGGAAGGACTTCCTAAAAGTCAGAAATGCCCAACAATGGGACACCTATGTCAGTAATAATAACATATTTATGCAGTGTTTTAAGATTTACAAAACACTTTGCCTAGAACAACTCTAAAAGATAGGTAATTTAAGAGTGATGTTTCCCATTTTATAGATGAAAAACAGGTTCACAGAGGCAAAATAACTGATCCAGATCACACATTCAAAGTCAGAGGCGAAACAAAATCCAAGTCCCTGGATTCAAGATCAATGCAGTATTCTTTTCATTAAAGCCTACCAGTTATTCATCACTAGTGGATAGAGAGGTGGAGATGTCTGCATCAGGTGAGGTTAGATTAGATGACCCTAAAGATTTCTTCTCAGTTGCTATGATTCATATACATTTATAACCTTTAAACTGTGCCAGTGGCAGAAAGGCTTGGGCACCTGAGTTGCTATTGGAAAATTACTTGATTCCCTTCCCAAAATCCAGAAACCGCTCTACTATGGAGCCCCAAACCTGGCTATCATCAACTCCTCTTTTTAAAAAGCTTTTGGACAAAATGTATCATAAGCAAATTTAATTCACAGGCTCTTAGAAGTAAAGCTGGCTACCTGGTTCAATCTTTTATTTTACAGATGAAGAAACTGAGACCCAGAGAAGCCAACTTGCCCAACATGAGAAGTGGCAGCCAGAATTTGAACCCAGATTCTCTAACATGAGATGGATGATTCTTTTTACTTTATTACACTGCTTCAAACAAATACAAACAAGATCCACAAATAGTTTTTAGTGCTCACCAAGTCCAAACACTGAAAAAATCTGTGGAGTGATATAGTTCTTTTTGGAGGCTCTTGGCCTCCTCTACATATCCTGCTCTCTCTTCTTAAATCTGGGTCTTCACTGGGTCTTCTTTTGAGGGGCCAGTGCTTTTGTTGACTCTCTTATCACCATACTTTAAAAAAATTATCAATATATTTTATTTTCTTATAAAAATAAAGTATGGCTCTTAATACATATGGTATATATGTATATATATTTAGATGAGCAATTATTCAAGCATGTTTATATATATAGTATGCTTTCCACTCTAGTATTATCAAATTCTTCATTCAAAGAAATCAAGGTGGAAGGGGTAACCACCAAAATAATAGATTATAAGAAAATGTATCACTATACTTCTTAACCTTGTCATCCCCCATTTGAGAATGAGATATTTGCTTCCTGTCCCCTTCTCATCCCCAAAGTGGTACACTGGATCCTGGGACATCAAAAATGTAAAATTCCTTCCAAAATTTTACTGTGTTATATATTCACACATTCCATATATAACCCCTCTCCCTGTCCCCCAAGGCAAAGTGGGACTGTCCTTGTTCTCTGGACACAGGTTCATACATATAATCCCCTTTTCTGCCGCCTTTTCCCTTTCAAGGCAAACTTTGATATTCATTTTCATTTGATTTCAGTCAGGTACCTTTGTGGAAATGCAGTAGCCCCTAAAGCCTGGTCTAAGCAGGTTAGTGGGGATAACTTTAAAGGGCATCTTGGTGAGCTGAGTTGAAAGGGAGTCACTCAGAAAAATCAAAAGTCATTTCCTACTCAATTGTCCCTTTTCCCACTTGGTCTTCCTCTCCCTTTTCTATGGCTGTCATTGTGAAGAAACAAGATAAAATATAAGCAAGACCCTAACAGTTACCTTTTAGATAGAATAACTAAGGTGAGGTACACATTTAATGCAACCCTTTACCCAGGGTCTTTTCTAGAGTTGAGAAGCTGAACCCTAGTGAGATCTTGTCTGCTCTGAGTTGAGATTGTCCATGTTTCAGAGAATTGTTAGATTTAAATCTAGAAGTGATTTGTAAGCCATGGAATTCAACCTCCTTTTTACTTATGAGCACCTAAGATACAGAAAAATTAAGTGATTTGCCCAACATTCTTACAGTAAGTAGCAGAGCTGGGTCAGGTCCTTTGACTTCAAAATCAGCTCTCTTTCCACTATATCATGCTGCCTTGCTGGAGTTGTATGACTTCTGCTTCTGTTTGCTCTTCCAAAGCTATCTGAAAGGGAGTGGAAGCCAGGAGGAGGAATTTGGCTGGATGATGACTTGGCTGAGAGAACAAAGTAGTTGTGGCTGGGAAGCCTCAAGGAGGCCCTGTGAGGGGATCACTTAGGGCAGGGAGTGAAAGGGCAGAACTCCTTTACCAAGGGCAAGATTTCAAAAGGGGCAGAAGTTATTATCTGTAAAGCACCTAACATAGTACCTGTGCACATAGTAGGTACTTAATAAATGTTTATTCCCTTACTTTCCTCTTCCTCTTTGGAGTAATGAGAGGTAGGCATGAAACCAAGATCCCCACAGTAGAAAGGACAAGTGAATGTTGTTGGTTTTGAATCGTTTTTTTTTCACTTATGCCCAAATCTTAGTGACCCCTTTTAGGGTTTTCTTGGCAAAGACACTGGGGTGGTTTGCCATTTCCATCTCCAGCTCATTTTACAGTTGAGGAACTAAGGCAAACAGGGTTCAGTGATTTGCTCAGTTACACAGCTAATAAGTGGCTTAGGGCAGATTTGAACTCAGTCTTTCTGACTCCAGGCCTAGCATTCTATCCACTGTGCCACTTAGCTGCCCAAAATGAGTATTAGGATTCTTTAAAATGTATATGCTAAAACAAAAGTACTGTTTTATTAAAGACCTGGTTTGTTGGAGATGTGAAGAAGCAAGGGAGATTGAAAACAAGAGGTCACCTTCTCAATTCCCTTGCAACAAAATGAGCTCTAATTCTTGCCCTCAGGAATCATCTCCCCAGTCTTCTTGCTTCTCTCTCTTTTAATAGTAGCTTTTCAGTGAATTCTATTGTGAATTCTGTTTTCTTCTTATTAGACCATGGAAAGGGGATGAACATAGTTCTCAAGGAAGAAGTCAGACCGAACTATATCATGATATGTCAGAGAGCAGGGAAGTCTTTCTCACTTGATTCCAACTCAAGGACCAGTCCCAAACATCTACAAAGGGTCTAACCAGGGTTCAACCTGGTGATCTTTCTTCCTGAAAATTCATAAATTGGCAGAGTTGGAAGAGACATTAAAAGATCAAGTCCAATACTCTCACTTTTTAGAGAAAGAAGCTAACTTTTAAAAGAAGCCCAGTTGATCCAAGGGTCAGACTCTTTTCATTAACCAAGGAGGCTTTTTAAAGGATTGCAGGCACCATTTGAAGCCTGATAATCTAATGTTTGGGGACACTTGTGTCCCAATTTCCAAAGATAGAATTTGAAATTTTAAGCTGTATGGTCTTATGGTACAACTTCGAAACAGTCAGACCAGGTTGTCTCTGGAAAATATGTGGGCATTGTGCCCTGGAAGTATGTAGATCTCATAGACCTCATTGGTTGGGGAATCACATAAGAGAAATCCTCCACAGCTTACAGTTTGTATTGAAAAACAATAGCTTAAAAAAATTCTTGATTTCTCACTAAGAAAAGATGAGAAGAGGAAATATAATTTATTTTTTCTTCTAGAGGCAAATAGATCTGTCCTCTAGATGAATAGTTTTAAAAATCACAAATGTAACTATCCAGTTGTCTTCTCTTTCAACCTGCTTTACCTGAAAAACAAAGAGAAAAAAGCTAAAAAGAGCCCACCCTTTCTGCAATCATTACTGACTCCACAATTAAGGATCCTGGAAAGACAATCTGTTTCTCATCCTTAAAAGATTATGATTGCCTGATTAGAGGGTCTCTCCCTTGACTATGCAAGGTCCCTTGACAGTCAATCTGAACCAGTCCTTGTTGCTGGAGTTTGTGGTGTCCATGTGTTTTTTGTTTGTTTGTTTGTTTTAAACAAAGGCAGAGAGCAATGACTGAGGTCCTCACACATCAAAGCCTAACTGCTTAAGGGTACAACCTGGACTCCTAAATTAATGCCCCAGCTGTGGTTGTCACCCCCAAATTTGATCAGCTGCCCAACTAAGAGCCATAGTTTCCTATTAAACATCTCTGACTGAGTTTCTCCTGCTTTAGTAGCAGATGGTGAATTTCATGCAATGACGTGAGCAAAGGCCCCTCTATTTCCAGCCTGGAACTTGGAATCTGCTGAGAAGCTGCTACTATACATTCTGTGCACCAATTGCTGATGCTCAGGGGAGGGGGAAGTTGGTAAGTGGGTGGATGAATTGGGGGGTATTTCTTACAGAACTGGTGCCAGGAAGGTGAATAACATTGGTTTGGCCCATGTTCCAAGCAGGGACTAGGGCAGTCCAGTGACTAAAGCCTGAAAATCTAGTGCTTTAATAATCCAAGGTTGCTATCAGAGCTGGTGCTCCAAGGAGACCAGAGAGAGAAAAGGAGAATGGCACAAATGGGGGTTATTGATTGAATACCTTTTCAGGACAGATCTCTGGGAGAGTAAAACTGAGTTATGAAACGAAGGTTAGATTAATGAAAATGTGTATGATAACAGCCCATCCTAGACAATTTCCACTAAGGCTGTGGCACCTTCTGACCCAAATATACTGAAAGCCTTACTCCTCATACTTGGCTTTCAAGGACAAGAGATTTACAATACAATAATCCTTTTGGAGTTGCTAGCCATGTGGTCTGTGGAACTAGACTTCACACAGTTCTCCTTCCTCCTCTTTCCTTCAGGGTTAATGGAATTAGCTTTCAGGGCAGGTTTTCAACGTGTGGAGATATTCTGGATCAAGGCAATCCCTAATTTTTCCCCTGAGGCAATTGGGGTTAAGTGACTTGCTCAGGGTCATACAGTTAGGACGTGTTAAATGTTTGAGATCTCTTTTGAACTCAGGTCCTCCTGACTTCAGGGGTGGTGCTCTATCCATTGCGCCACCTAGCTGCCCCGGCAGTCCCTATTTCAAGGAAAGTCATGTTTCAAAGAAAAAATTACTAAAGGAATAACTGGTTCTTGATTGGGGTTGGGGGAGGAGGCGGGGTGATAGAAGGTCATTTTATGCATGAGGGATGAGAAATTCCTTGTGCTCGAAGAGTTTCCAAAGAATTGGTTGAAGCTGAAACAAGGTAAACTTGATGGAAAGTTGGGAGCTCTGGCTAGGATCAGGAGCGACGTGACTGACAGGTTCTAATGCTAATGGGGGGTGGGGGTGGGATAGGAGCCCGGGGGAGCCCTTCGGCTTGTTTCAGGGAAGACAGCACGATGTTTGCCACCTGTGAACTTTAACAGGTCCTGTGTAGAGTCCAGCTTTAACTCCCCCACCCTCCTCTTGGCAAGGCCAAGGGCCCGCTGCACCCCTCGCCCTCGATGCGAGTCCGGCTCCATGACAACGGAAAAGCCTTTCAGTCCTGCCGAGGACAGCCGCAGGAGGGGACCGAGTCGGCTCCGGGTCAGTGGTGGGCGCGTGCAGGGGGCGTGGTCTCCTTTATCCCCCTTCGCGTCCTCCACCCCCTGCGCCCCGCACCCGCGGTGATCCCCGGCTGCCCGATGCGCGCTCTCCCTCCCTCCCTCTCCTCTCCTCTCTCTCCTTTCTTCGGATGAGTCCGCCGCCCACCGCATCCGGTGGGGAAAATCCTCTCCCCTTTTCTCCGGATCCTGGGGGGTGGGGGAACGGGAGGGAAAAGGAGTCGTGTCTTCCTCTCCCTCCTACTCAGAGGCAAAACCTCCTCCTTCCCCCCCCAAACAGCACGGAAGGGTTGTTTCTGCACCGGGGCGGAGGGAATTCCTTCCCCGTCAGGCGGCGGCGGCACCTTCCCGGGGCGGGGGAAGGGGCGCTCGTGCCCGAGATGCGCGGGCTCCCGGGGCGGATTGGGGAAGGGAGGGTGGCAATCGCTCGAGGCTGGGGAGGGTGGCCTCGGGGGAGGAGAGACTAGATGAGTAGCGCGCTGCTCCCGCCCCCGGGGCAGGCGGAGGGGTGGGGGTGGTGATGGCTCGCCGCTGGGGACACCCGGGGCGGGGCCGCCCCCTCTGCGCTGAGTCAGGCGTGACTCACCCCCTGACCCAGGAGCTGGCACCTCGGGTGCTGTAGAAGGAGCGCTGCAGGAATGGGGCGCGGGTTCAAATCTTGCCAGGATTTCCCTGTTAGGACAGTGGGCAAATGAGCCGTCCCTCCCACCTCTGTAAATCCCCCTCTACATCGGACAGCTCTGAATGATGGCTTTCCCAGATCCGACAGCCCAGGGAGGAGGGATAACGAAGGGACGTTACTGGTGCTTTCAGACACTTTGCCGTTCCTTACACACACTCTCATTCTATATTTCACGGGCTTTCCTCAAACTTCTTACCTTCCCTCACGCCATATACCAATCATTTCTGCCTCTAGAACAGCTCTCCAGCTGGTCCCCTTACCGAGACTCGCACAGCCACCCCAAGTTCAGGGCTCCCTCTCCCTCCCAGACTCCGGCCTTGGCTTCCTGCATGGTCTTGGCGTCACATTCCTCCCCTCTCCAAGCCGCCCTTCACACAGTTAGCTGCCCAAATGATCTCTCTAAGGCACCGGGCAAGCAATGTCACACACCCCCCCCCCCCCCATTCAGTATACTCCACAGGCTCCCTCTTTTCTCTGGGATAAAGTCTAAACCCCTCTGTTTAGCTTCTAAAGCCGTTGGACCCCAAAGGCATCATAAAATCATTGCTGTATTTCACCTCTCCCTGATGAGTTTTAAAAACGGCCCTAATCTGCCCTTCTACCCGGAACTGCTGGAGCTTCATCCTCCAAAATCCAAACTTTGATACACATTATCTTTTTATATTTATATATATATATATGTATGCAAAACATATGTATGGGTAATTCTTCAACATTAACCCTCCTTATAAAGATTTCTGTTACGAATTCCCCCCCCCACTCCTCACCCCTCCCCTAGATGGCAGGATATCCACTATATGTTAATTATGATAAAATACTTGACAAATCGAATATATGTATACATATTTCCACACATCATTGTTGTGCAAGAAAAATCGTGATACAGATTATCTTCACTACCTGAAATGCATTCTCTCCTTACCTCTGCCTCTAGAATCCCTTGCCTCCTTGAAGACAGCACCAGACACCTTCTACACGAAGTTTTTCCTGATCCCCCAAATGCTAGTGCCCTCCCTCCCTCAAGTGCCTTGGATTTACTTTGTATATTCACATATATACATGCACAATGCATATATGAATAGATGTATAGAACACATGTATGTATGTGTACATGTATGTGAGGGGGCATGTGGATACATACACCCACACATCATGTCCCTGATGGAATTCAAATTACTGAGGAAGAGGGGCAATTTCATTTTTGTCTTTGGAGCCCCAGCCCCTAATTAAGGCTTGTTGATGGATTGATTTTTCACATGATCACATTTGGTCCTTACCCAGCCTTGTGAGGTGAGTCATACAGATATTATTATGCAACTGAGTCTCATAACAGTTAAGTTACTTGCCCATGGGTATACAATAAATTGTGGATTTGGGATTTGAACCTAGCTAGTCCAGCACTCCAGCCATGACACCCCACAGCCACCTTTTAGGATATCTTGGAGCAATGACTAGTGAGGAGAGCTGAGGTGAGTGCTCCCCTACTGTTGCTAGAGATGGGCTAGGTCTGGGTGGAGGAGATGGATTTACCTTTCTCCTCCCTGCCATCCAGCCACCTCAGGGTCTCACAGCTCCAGGTTATCCTCTTGAGAGCCTGAGGGTTTCTATTGAGCTGCCCAGTTCTGGAGACCTCAGGTATACCTCTTTCCCCCACCCACAGCACCCTTTCCAGAGCCCATGGTAAAAAAGGTGCCGAACACAGCCTGCTCTATTTTTAGTCCTGTCACAGAACAGACTCCATCTGCAGCTCTCAAAGCCCTTTACAAATGCTAATGAATGAGTACCAGCAGCTTTCTCTAAGCAGGCTACATTAAGAGTTCTCTCCCCTCTTCTTTATTAATGGGTAAACTGAGGCATCTCTAGGAGATCTTATCCCTTACACCTTCAAGGTCAAGAAAGAACTGATGCCCTGTCCCTCAACTATTCAGGCCTTTTTATTTTTCCTCTGACTTACTATCATTCAGTTAAGGAACATGGGGTGGGCTCCAAATAAAGGGAATTTTTGACCTCTTCAGAACTGTCTAAAAAGCAGGGCTTATGTCCCAAACATAATTTGATCTTTACCCTCTTTTCCCCCTCTCCCATATCCCTTAACACAAAACCTTGCTCTCATAAGGTCATTAATACATGTTTGTCAAATGAATGGGCCTTTGTTTTGCTGGAGAAAAAAAACAGAAGAAGCCCTTTTGGCTGGTGGTATTAGGGGCAGATTGATCCAGGCCTCTTTCCCCTCCTTTTGCATCCTCTCAGTTAAAGCTCAGTGTGTGCTGAAGATAATTCTCTCTCCTCAGCACATGGAATCATCTAACTAATGATGCAGTGATTCAGACTCAATTCAGAAGGCGAAGCAGAGGCAGAGAAATGGCTGCACTCACCAGTGGAGGAGCTGACTTTTCCAGTTAAAAGCCACCGAGTCACACCTTTCTTTGAAAACCTAGGGACTAGCTGAATTGTAGTAGGAGATTTGTAACTATAGACTGTAATTGCCCTTTCTTTCCTTGGTAGTGAGTACATAAAGGCAGGCACAGGAGCCCAGCTGCCAGGAGTCAGGACTGTTGCATCAGCAGAGAGGTAGAAGATAATATTTACTTCTCTTCCTCTTGGTTAATTGTGGTTTGGATCAGAGGTTTCCACCAAAGGCTCTCTGCTTTTTGATTCTTTGTGTCAGTACTTAAACCTGGTATTTGAAGGGAATTTCATCTTTGCTATAACCTGTGCAGTCTCCCCCTTTTTCCTGAAAATCCTTCAGAGTCTTTGCTTTCATTTTTAAAAAGATCTCACACACAGATATCTCATTTGACTAAGCTCCTTGAAAGCAAGACCTGTGTTGTAACTATCTTCATCCTCCTAGTGCTAGGAATACAATATTTCTAGTCATCTCCTAGTCAGTGTTTGTTGAATTTGTGGATGCCAGTGCCACACACTCATAATAGTGATATCTCTACTATCTCCTTACTCTTGCTACACAACTGCCTCCTTTTCTAGTAACACATGCTCTTGCTTTGGGTTTTTTTATGTCATTGCTCTTGTCCAAGTCACCTTTATTTATATGCTACAGTCAATTAATAAGCATTAATAAATGCCTATCTGCCAAGAATTGCACTAAGCCCTAGGGAAAAAAAGGAAATGCAAAAGACAGATCTCAAAGAGTTCATAATTTGAAAATGACTATATGCAAACAAGATATAGATAGATACAGATAATTAGATAGATAGACCAATATGGATATCTTTCTGAGGAACATTAAGGAGTCTGAACGTCATTAGACTGCTAAGTATGTGGGGAAAAAATAAGGTGTAAGGAGACTAGAAAATTAGTAAAGGTAGAGGTTGTAAAGGAGTTATAAGGACAAATAGAGGATTTTTTTTCTTGCTTGATTCTGGAATTGATGGGGAACCTCCATTTATTGAATAGGAGGGTGACATGATCAGATGAACATTTTAAGAAAATTGATACAACTGCGAAATGGAAGATTGGAAGAAAGACTTGTGGTATGAAGACCAACAAGCAGGCTATTATAATAGAACATGAGGTGATAAAGACCTGAGCTAGGGGGATGACAATGTCAGAGGAGCTGGAGAGAGAGATATACAAGAGATATTGATGAGAAGTTAAAATCAACAGAATTTGTCAATAGACCAGATAAGGGAGTGAGAGTGTGTGACAAGTCTAAGTTTCGAACCTGGGTAACTGGAAGAATGGTGGTACCTTTGACAGTAATGGGAATGTTCAGAAGAGGAGGTGTTTGGGTTTGGGGGGGGGAAGATGAATATAGTTTTGGACATGTTGAATTTAAGATGTCTACCATACACCCAGTCTGAAATATCTAATTGGTGATGCAAATCTGGAGATCTGGAGAGAGGTTAGTACCCATCATGTGACTTTCCAACCTAGAGTTTGGATTTCTTTGAAATAGAGGTGTCTCATGGTTCTCAGCCATATAGCATCACTAAAAGAATACTGATGTTAAGATGTTGGATTTTGGTAACCTCAAGCAGCTTATAATTATTGGGAATGCAATATGATACAATCTTGCCCATAGTATTATAAATATATGTACCTTAGAGTACATCTATTTCCATATGATTATTTTAAAGATAAGAAAACAGACCCAGAAAGTTCAAGTGATTTGCTAGGGTTACACAGTTAATGAGTAGCAAAGCTGAGATTTGAATTCAGGTTTTCTGTCTTAATCCAGCACTCTCTCCATTGTACTTTGCTGCCTATCTGTAGTTCCTGTGATATAAGTACTGAACTATTCAATAGCTACATGCCATAATCTTTATCTACTTATTTCTTCAATGTAGATGGCTCAACCAATCACTTATGAGCAAATGCAGATCTTGTTTAGGGATACCTGTAGTGTTTTTTCATGAATCCAGTATAATGTTATTTGCAAATTAGAGCAAGTAGATAACCTTGTTGTAGATTATATAAGAAATCCTTCATAATACTGTATTGAGCTACACATTTTTTTGTTGAGCATACATTTTTGTGTTAAATGATTCAATTAATATCGTTACTCAGAAAATAGTTGAACAAAGTCACCTTGGTGGTTGCATTTGTCTTGGAATCTCATGTAATCTTAATCTGTTTATAGGAAACATCTTTTCTGAGAAAAGTCTTTAAGGGCTGCATTTCATTCTATTGGGTCAAATGCTTTTTCCCCTCCCTAACTTACAAACAATAGGTATGATGTGATCTTGTGTTCTTTATTGCCTAGTCAATTGTATAGTTATGCACATGTAGACTGCTCTAGAAAAATCATCTTGGAAAGCCAGCTCTTTCCTTTTCTCATATATTTATCATGAAATGTTTGCAATAAATACATAGAGAAAAAACAGAATGGATCAGTAGTTTCTGATACCTTTTTGGTTGATTTTTTTCAGCCCCTTAAAAATCTTGTCACCTCTAGCAAAGCTTTCTCCTGTATATATATCAAGTCCAACCACCCTTTCACACTTCTTACCATTCAGTATATAAAAGCATTACATAACAGTATTGTTGTCATTATTCTAAGGTATCAAATGCCTGGAGATTTTCTGTGGATTTTTTTAAAGTCCATTACCAGATTCCTCTATCTCATGCAGAGGTTAGATAAGATTGCCAATTTTTCTCAATTTCCATCAAAATAGGTGCTAGATTTGAGAGACTATGATGACTTTAGATTATTCCATCCTCTGCCATAGCCCCAAATCCCTAGAATCATGTAATTTGTTCAAAATTGAAAGAAACATAGAGATCACCTAGTTTATCCCTCCCATTTTACAGATGAGGAAATGGAATCCCACCCATGGAAGTAAAGTTAGGTAGCTATTCAGTGACAGAGATTGAGAATTCAGGTCTCCCAATTCCCAAGTCTTTCTTTTTTTAATTAAAGCTTTTTATTTTCAAAATATATGCATGGATAACTTTCAACATTCGCCTTTGTAAAATCTTGTATTCAAAATTTTTTCCCTCCCTTCCCTCTACCTTCACCCCTAGACAGTAAGTAATCCAATATATGTTAAATATATGCAATTCTTCTCTCTCTCTACATATATATTTCCACAATTATGCTGCACAAGAAAAATCAGATTAAAAAGGAAAAAAAAAGAAAACAAAATGCAAGCAAACAACAAAAGGAGTGAAAATACTATGTTGTGTTCCACACTCAGTTCTCATAGTCCTCTCTCTGGGTGTAGATGGATCTCTTCCTCACAAGATCAATGGAAATGGCCTCAATCATCTTATTATTGAAAAGAGCCATGTCCATCAGAATTGATCATCGTATAATCTTGCTATTGCAATTTTCTCTTGGTGCTACTCACTTCATTTAGCATCAGTTCCTATAAGTCTCTCCAGGCCTCTCTGAAATCATCCTGCTGATCGTTTCTTATAGAACAATAATGTTCCATAGCATTCATATACCGTAATTTGTTCAACCATTCTCCAACTGATGGGCATCCACTCAGCTTCCAGTTTCTTGCGACTACTAAAAGTTCTGCCATAAACAATTTTTCACATGTGGGTTCCCAATCTTTCTTTATAGCCCCTCAAGAGTCCCCTACTCTACCCTATGAGTTCAGAATGTGTTTTATTCCAGGGGATGGACACACCAGCATGGCTTAGACTCAGATGTTTTGATTTGAGTCCCAGCATTTACACTTACTAGCTTTGTGACCCTGAATAATTCACTTGACCTTCAGTTTCTTTTTTTTTTCTTCCTTTTTCCTTTTTTTTTATTTAAGCTTTTTATTTGTATAACATATGTATGGGTAGTTCCTCAGCATTGATCTTTACAAAGCTTTCAGTTACAAATTTTACCCCCAGTCCCCTCCCCTCCCCTAGATGACAGGAAGTCCACTACATGTTAATAATGTTAAAATACTTGACAAGTTGTGCAAGAAAAATCCTATCTACAAGAAAAAAAAAGAAAATCAGAAAGGAAACACAATGCAAGCAAACCTCAATAGAGAGCATGAAAATGTTATGTTGTGGTACACATTTCATATACCTCTCTCTAGGTGTATATGGCTTTCTTCACTGAACAATTGGAACTGGTTTGAAACAATTCTTTGTTGCAGAGAGCCATGTCCATCAGAGTTGATCATCATGTATTATTGTTGTTTCTGTTTATAATGATCTCCTGGTTCTGCTCGTTTCACTCAGCATCAATTCATGCAAGTCTCTCCAGGCCTCTCTGAAATCGTCCTGCTGGTCGTTTCTTACAGAACAATAATATTCCATAACATTCATATACCATAATTTATTCAGCCACTCTCCAATTGAAGGGCATCCATTCAGTTTCCAGTTTCTAGCCACTACAAAAAGGGCTGCCACAAACATTCTTGCACATGTGGGTCCCTTTCCCTCCTCTAAGATTTCTTTGGGATATAAGCCCAATAGAAACACTGCTGGGTCAAAGGGTATGCACAGTTTGATAACTTTTTGAGCATAGCTTCAAATTGCTCTCCAAAATGGTTGGATCTGTTCACAGTTCCACCAACAATGTATTAGTATCCCAGCTTTCCCACATCCCCTCCAGCATTCATCGTTATCTTTTCCTGTCATTTTAGCCAATCTGACAGGTGTGTAGTGGTACCTCAGAGTTGTCTTAATTTGCATTTCTCTGATCAATAGTGATTTGGAGCAACTTTTCATATGACTAAAGATGGTTTTAATTTCATCATCTGAAAATTGTCTGTTCATATCCCTTGACCATTTATCGATTGGAGAGTGGCTTGAATTCTTATAAATATGAGACAATTCTCTATATATTTTAGAAATGAGGCCTTTATCAGAACCATTAAATGTAAAGATGATTTCCCAATTTGATGCTTCCCTCCTAATCTTGTCTGCATTAATTTTGTTTGTACAGAAACTTTTTAACTTAATATAATCAAAATTATCTATCTGGTGTTTAATTAAGAGTTCCAGATCTTCTTTCTTTAATTCTATAAAAATGACAGTCACAGAGGTATGCAATTTATAAAGCTTAAAACACTACAGAAATGTGAATTATTATTCTCTTCCTGGAAAGAGAGCATCATTTTTTTAATAGGACAAGATATTCTTATACCTTAAACCTGCAGTGAAGAAGCCTCCAGGGTTGCCATCAATAGAAATTTAGAGCTGGAAGGAACCCCTTCTTTTTCTAAATGAAGAAACTCCACTCTTCCTTCAGACTTCCTTATTTCTGTCAGAAGCACCATCATTCTCTTGGTCTCTTGTATTTAGAATCTTTGACTCTTCCATCTTTCTCACCTCTCAGACCCAATCAGTTAGCAAGTCATATAAATTCTACCCTTCTGATAGCTTTTGATTTCATCCCCTTCCTCTTTAATTCCCACTAGACTAGATTACTAAATTATCAGCTAATTTTTTTTTTTGCTGAGGCAACTGGGGCTAAGTGACTTGCCCAGGGTCACACAGCTAGGAAGTGTTAAATGTCTGAGGCCAGATTTGAACTCAGGTCCTCCTAACTTCAAGGCTGGTGCTCTATCCACTGCACCACCCAGCTGCCCCATCAGCTAATATTTCTTCTCTCCTATACTTTCTTACCTCTTTAATCCGCTATTTATACTGCAGATAGAATAATCTTTCTTGTGTGTCCCCCTTCTGTTCAAAAAATTAGCAATAGTTTCTTACTACTTATTGAAATAAGACTTTAACTGTCTCGCCTGCCATTGAGGGACCAATACAATCAGATAGCCCTCAGCCTTTACATACTTGTCTTATATTATTTTCCTCTTATGCTCTTGCAAACCAAACTAAACTACTCTGAACCTTGAATATTACCTGCATTCAACTACCTCTGTCTTTGCTTATGTTGCTCTTAGTCTGCACTGCCCTCTCTCCTCCTTTTCACTTGTCATTAAAACTTAATTGAAATGCTACCTCTTCCAGAAAGTTTACCCTGATTTCCAGGAAGTGATGACTTTTATCCCCTTAGACTTCACATAATGATATATTGTCCTGATGTTCTTAATGTTATTTTATATCATAATTATTTCTACATGTGACAACTTCCTCTCCTAGATAATATTATTCTAATTCAACAGCTTGTCCTCTTCTCTCTCATTCTATCCCTTCTATCTAACCTGCCTGAATCTCATATCTCACCATTTTCAGGAAAAATCTCCCTCCTCTCTATCTTCCACTACTGTGTGTACCTCTGTACAACTTGCTGGGAGATTGGAAAAATAATCAATATTCATAGATGCTTCTTGTTTCCCAAAGAGACCAGGGTCTTAAAACTTGGTGAAATGTAGAAGGAATAAATGGGAGTGATAACAAATGGGCAGTTGTGGGGGAAGGTGGCATATACTTTCATTCAAACTATCCACTGAATTAAGCATCTGTTCCCACATATTTCAAATACAGTGCACATATATTGGCAAAAGAATTTGATGGATAAAGAGGATTTGGCCTAATTTTCTGTTTCTTCTTCATCTACCCTCCCTATCTCTCAAGAGGAGGTCCAGAACCAGGGCAAAAAGGGAAGCCGTGATCACTAAAAGCCAGCATGGCTTCATCAAGAAAAGGTCAAGTCAGACTAACCCTCATTTTCTTTTTTGACAAGATTCCTAAACTGGCAGATCAAGGCAATGTTGTAAACATGTCATACTTAGATTTCAGCAAAGCACTTGACAGTCTCTCGTGCTACTCCACAGACATGGGCTAGATAGTAATATAGTTAGCTATATTTAAAACTGATTGAATGACCATACCCAAGAGAAGTCACTCATGGGTCAATGTTGAATTGAATGAATGTCTCCAGATAGATAGATAGATAGAGATAGATTCCTGGCCTTGTACTCTTCAATATATTTTTTTTATCAATGCCTTGTTTAAAAGTATATATAAAATATACTTTTCAAATTTGCAGTTACCATAAAACTGGGAAAACTATGCTCATGTGTTAGATAATTGACTTGGGGCTCCTTAAAGATTTTGACAGATTAGTATGATGGGTCAGATACAAGAAGATGCAGTTTAGTAGGAGCAAATATACTGTTTTATACTATAGTCACCTTTGAGAAAGAGTGTACCATAGTGCACAGAGGACCCTCCCCCCTTAGAGTCAAGATGTCCTGGATTCAAATCCTACCTCTGGCACTTCTTAGTGCCTCTGAGCAATCATTCTGATCTTCATGCTTGGAAAGAGTTCCTCCACTGTGAGTTCCCTACACTAAGAGAATTACTGTTCTAGAGCCTCTCTTTTCCTGCCTACCCCCCAACTTCATAAGTATGAGATGGAGTAGTTATGAGAGCAATTCATGTGATAAATATGGGGGATAGGGCAACTAAGTGGCACAGAAGATAGAGTACTGATCTTGGGGTTAGGAGGATCTGGGTTCAAATTTGGCCTCAGACATAACTAGCTGTGTTACCATGGATAAATCACTTAATCATGATTCCCTCCAAAAAAATAAAATAATATAGAATGACAGGGGTTTTAATGTAATACAGGCCCCAAATGGGATAACAGCATAATAATTAAACAGACAAAAAAACCAATATGACCTTAGGCCATATTAAGAGAGGAATAGTGTCTCTAATGAGACATGACAGTTTCATTGTACTTTCCCTTAATTAGACCACATCTAGAAAAAGTGATTTTTAGTTCTTAGCACCTCATTTTAGGAAGACTATTGAGGATCTCTTATCATGTGATCTTTCTCACCTTAGACCTCACAGTGCTACCCACAGCGGGCAGTCAGGATGGCTTGAATATTAACCATGTCATAAAGTTAGGATGCTAAGAAAAAAGCACCAGATTTGGAATCCCAGCCCTGCCACTTACTATCTGTGTGGGCTTGATTACATCACTTAATTTCTCTGTGCCTTAATTTCTTTATCTGTAAAATGAGGGTTAGAATGACTTTTCTTAGATGACCTCTCTGGATCCTTCCAACCCTGAGACTTTGTAATTCTTTGAACATGTAATTCAGCTTGCAGGCCACAGATATCTTTAGCAAAGAATCTTTTTAGTTGTGAGGGTTATGGCTCAGATGAGGAGAAAGTATAGGTCTGGTCTCATGTGGACCACATTCAGTCCTAGATTCAGATTAACCCCAAAGAGAGGATTGTCAGGCTTTTCTTGGACTCTCTGGCTCACTGTGCATCACTGCTACTTCTACTTCTCAGAGTAAAATTGGGGCAAGGGGTGGGAAATTTCTTTTTATTCCAGGCAATTGGGGTTAAGTGACTTACCAGGGTCACACAGCTAGGATGGGTTAAGTGTCTGAGGCCAGATTTGAACTCAGTTCCTCCTGACTTCAGGGCTGGTGCTCTATTCACTGCTCCATCTAGCTGCCCCAGGAAAATTCCTTTAGTAAAGCTTAGGTATGGTTCATGTCTAGGGTCTCTCCAAAGGAGATTAACAGAATCCTTTTTAAGAAAACTTATTAAATGTACAAAGTAGTAGATATCAGGGAGTGGACAGCTACCACAAAAGAAATATTTGATAGGAGAGACTTATAAATACAAATTAACATACTTAAAGAACATGTAGCAAATCTCTATACTTTTTTTGTGATATTAGCTACATCTTGCCCTCAGGGTTCTAGGAGCACATCTGAGGATGTCTCTGCTCTGCTTCTCTTGGCTGGAGCCTATTTCAAATATATCCTCCTCACCATTAGCAGTCAATGATTAGATCTTAGTTTCATTTAGCCAATTAACATCAATTAAGGGATATTTACTTAGAACATGTAGCAAGAACAGAAATACCAATATTTCTTCTAAATACCTGGGGTGGAGTTCACACTATATACCATTTTGATCTTTACGGAGAGTAGGTGCAGATAATGCCATTTCTGTGTTAACATCCAAATTTAGAATCCCTACTGGTTGAGTCCATATCTTCAGGCCAACCAGAGACACATGGCTCATCCTCCTGGTAGTATTCATCTTATCCTCTGAGAAAGGGTATAGTAGCAGGAAGCAACTGCTACTCCCAACCCCAAGATGTCTCAGGGAATTTGAATACTCTTAGACTTACAAGGTAGCCATCAGGGCTGGAAACACTCATTTTAGGACTGGCATTTGGTAACCTGTGCTCAGGGAAGGAAATATCTCACAGAAAAGGCAGCTAGGGGATTTGACATCTGGTTTCAGGCTTACCTAGACAGTCACATGCTCTCATTTGCCATATGCATGTAGCTGCCTTAGTTACAGCTGGGGAAGAGACAGAAATTCTATTCTTTCCCCACTAGAGTCTAAGAAAGACCTCCCAAAGTTTCAATTTGCTCAGAACAGGGGAAGAAAGAGAAGGACAGAGACTTTGGTTTCTTTGAAGCCAACTGAGTGGGTGGCTCTCTCTGGTTCAGCCACCAATCCTCTTTGGCTTAGCCTTCAGTGACAGAGACCATGGAGACTAATATAGGAGTGTTGTATCACCAGAGTACAAATCCTTCAGTTTGGATCCAGAGCACCTGTCTTCTCTTTTCAGAGCCAGAGCACGTATGCCTTGCTCCATGGGAAATGCCCAGGACATTAGGGAGCTTTCTTGATTACTCTCATTACAAATATAATCTTTCTGTTAGAGGCACAGGACTTGATGCTTTGGTCACTTTCCTGGCATAAGGAATAAACCTATAAAAATGTAGGCACAGTACCTTCTAGTATACCAAAACAGACTCTCCATTTACAAGCACTCTTATCATAATATTAATTCCCCCAAAATTCAACTAAGCAAATGAACAAATCAAAACAGAGACATTCAAATTATCAGGCATGAAATCCAAAGATGTACATCAATCCTCAGTAGTACAGAAGTTTTTCCACTTCTCCAAAAATGGTTCCAACCTGGATCACTGATCTCTGTCATTTGAAGTGGAAGATAAGAAAACTTTGTTGTTGTCTTTTCTTTCTCTTTTGAATTTGTCATTCCTAATTGGACTTCTCCAAGGCCTTTATTTTCTCATGCAAAGTGAGGAAAAATTCAAATCCATCATTCTTTCAGTGCTATTTTCCTAATGTAAAATGAGGACAAAATTTCCAAAGTAAACTGTTGTGGTACGGTGGAAAGATCTCTGGATTGAGAATAACAAGACCCTGAGTTCAAATACAGACTCTGCTACTCATGTGAATTTAGGCAAGTCACTTCATTGTGCTCCTCATTAATGGAAGGAAGGTGTTGGACTAAATATGCCCACCAAAGGCCATTATATTTCTGAACATAGTGCTTAGCATACGGTGGACACTTCATTAAAACTTGCTCCCTTCCCATTCCTCTTTTGTTCCCTTTTCTTTTCCTGGATGTTAAAATCCTCTACTCACTCTGAACTATTCTCTGCATCATTTCTTTCTCTGTATTTTCTTCTTTCTAATCTTTATCAGATTCCAGTTCCAACATGGGCGCACTATCAATACATATCCCTTATTGTCCCTAGTTTCTTATTTGGAGAAATGAAAAGGAGAAAGATCCTGTCCTTGTGCTCACAGAAGCTACTAGTTCTGGAAGTCCCCATAGTGTACATTCCTACACTATGGATGTATAACAGACTGTTACCAGGTGCCAAACTGGGAGATTTCAGTCAATTAGTAATTCTAATGGTTACTAAATATAACTAATTATATATAATTAAGTCATAGTGGCCCCTATAAATATGAATTTCTGATTAACAATTGAGATTAGATAATATATATTCATAGTGAATAATTAGTAAGGTCCACACTACCACAAGATAACTCTTTTATTCTTCCTTAATTGATTCCCTAATGCATTTCCCACAGTGACTATTCCAAACATTTTCTTCCCTCATCAAAACTCTCATGGTATCCCTTTCCCTTCCTTCCCCTTTATATTTTGCAGAGAAAACAGAGGCCTTTATCATTTATTTTATCTTTTCTCCTGTTTAACATCTCAAAACTGTTTGACAACATCCTCCATTCCTCCTCTTTCATCTTGATAAAGAGATGGCCCTTATTACTAAGGTTAACCCGTCTTCTTGTACTCTTGGTCTTACTCCCTCCTTTTTCTTTTAGCTGATTGTCTCCATAATCATCCTCATTTATATATAATATTTAATTTCTTACTCTCTGCTGGCTCCTTCTCTAATGTCTATACACATGCCTAGTTCTTTCTCAATATTAAAAAAATCCTCACCTGACCTTACCATCTTCTCAGGTTATTGTCTTCTGTATCTTCTCCCTTTCATAAGTGTGTGTGTGTGTGTGTGTGTGTGTGTGTGTGTGTGTGTGTGTGTGTGATAGACCTGTGATTTCATCAGGGGAGGAAATAGTAATGTAGAAAATCACCAGAGCCATGCTGATTAGTGACTCCCAGGTAACAGTTCTTCTTAGAGAATTACCTGGGGCATGGAGCATCTAAGTATGAGTCCGCATGTGTCAGAAGACTTGAAACCAGGTCCATAGTGAGTACCTACGAGGTACAATGAATAGAATGCCAGCTCTGTAGTCAGGATGACTTGAGTTCAAATCTGGCTTCAGATTTTTCCTAGCTGTGTGACTCTAAGTCACTTAACTGCTATTTACCTCAGTTTCCTCATCTGTAAAATGGGAATAATAACAGCATCTACTTTCTAGGGTTATTGTGATGATCAAATGGGATAATATTTGTTGAGCACTTAGCACAGTGCCTGGTTATTAGTTGTTGTTGTTACCTGATGAATGTGAATTAAGTTGGATTAGGTTAGAAGTCAATTGCTGTTCTGTATTGAGCCTGTATTTTTTTTTTATTATCTTATGTGCTCCACCATCCAAATAATGTGCCACATCAGATAGGGATTGGAGCTGGGGATGATGTGAAAAAGGTGGCATGTTAATATTGGTAATGCTGCATAGGTGATCCTCCTGATATGTGAGGTTATGGCTTATTTTTATTTAAATTTTCTTCTGATTTTGATCTCTCCAGTTATAGGGGATATAGCTTATAGTCTAGTAGGACACATTTTACTTACACATTCTATTACAGAGCAGAACGTAAAAAGGCCATAAAGACTTTGGAAATTCAGAAACACCAGTAAAAGCTACACAGAAGAGGTGACATCTCAGCTGGCCTGTGCATAGGATCCCAAGACAATTTTGCCAAGGACAGAAAGAAGAGCTCTCCCATCTAGGTTTGAGTAGAAGGACTTTGGTTTCTACTGTGTCTCTTCCACTAAATGATTAGGCTCTACCTGCCCTAATGAAAGTGATAATTAATGAGATTTCAGATTCCAGAGATTTTGATCCCAGCTTCTTTACCACTAAGTATTTTCATGTAACCTTTGTGCTATTAGCTCCATATTTTGCTAATTCCCAGACTAAATTATAAACTTCTCAGTTCATTTATTTCTACTTGTCCCCAGGATCCTTGCTCTTTCAAAAAATTCTTAATGTCATTTGACAGGTTTACTAAAGAGGTATTATTAGTTGGCTCCTGTAACTGAAGAATAGGCTCCATCTAGGAAAATAAACTTAGTCTTCAAAACAGAAATAAGAAGACTTAGGAGACTTAGGAATTCTATTCTTTCTAAATATTTTGGAGTCATGAGAGTCTAACAAGTTAAACCTAGAGCTGAGACTTCAGAAACCTACATTCTGTTGTGCCTTATTCTTAGAAATACCAATTCTTGTAGAATTGAAAATAGAGAATAGAATGCCCTGAGATAGAAATTTTCCTGTGACCCTGATTGTTATTGTTATTTAGACATGTCCGATTCTTCACAACTGCATTTGGGCTTTTCTTGCCAAAGATACTGAGTGATTTGCCATTTCCTTCTCTGGCTACTTTTACAAATAAGGAAATTGAGGCAAACAGGGTTAAATTGTTTGCCCAGGGTCACACAGCTAGTAAGTGTCTGAGGCTGAATTTGAACTCAGGAAGATGAGTCTTCCTGACTCCAGGTCTGGTGTGCTATTCACTATACCACCTTGATTATATAGTAGTAGTAGTAGTAATAGTAGTAGTAATAGTAGTAGTAGTAGTAGTAGTAGTAGTAGTAGTAGTAGTAGTAGTA
>JAJPUD010000534.1:44577-71965 GCA_023553655.1 Myrmecobius fasciatus | reverse complement strand
TCTCTCTCTCTCTCTCTCTCTCTCTCTCTCTCTCTCTCTCTCTCTCTTGCTCTAGCTCTCTCGCTTTCTGGCTGGTGACTGACACAAATGGAGTTCATCTTTAATCATCTGTTAGCTCGTTGTCTATTATAGCTCTTTAATAGCACCATAGATATTCTTAATGAAGCATGATTTAAGGTATTTACAGCACATGGACCGACAGACATCACTCATAGTGTGCAGGTAATGAGGCATAAAAAGGCTTTTGAATTCCCCCAAAAAGAGAAAGATGGAAAGAAAAAGAAAAAGTGCTCTGGCACAGGGACTAAATAAATAAATGAATGAATGAACAAAGGCTGAATGTTGCAAGGTTTGTTTTTAAAATGTTTAGGCATTTAACATCATTTTAGCTCTTTCGAGGTGTCTATTTGCACAGACTTCAGCAATTACCACCTTTGAGTACCAATGCAGGGCCTTGATTCTTGGAATTTGTGACTAGGCTTTCATAATCACTGACCACATTTCTTTCTAAGTCATCACAATATAAGCATAGTTATTGCAAGGGAACCCCATTCTCTTCTCCCTAACCCATATTTTCCAGTTCCCCCTGATAATACTGGTTTTTCATCTGCCTTCTCTGCTAGGAATTGGGGTTTTGGTCACTGGGGATAGCTGGTAAATGTTTAACAACCCTGAAAAAGACGACACTTTAAAATTTTATTCACCTCATCTTCTTTTTCTTAAGTCTAGATAGTCAACCAAAAAATGTATCCAGTTTTTTTGTGGAGGTAGCATTTGTCTATTTTCTGAGATGTAAACACTCACACTGAAGATTGGTACCCTTGGTACCAGTGCTATTGCTTAGGTGGCAGAAGTCAGGGGGACTGGTGGGAATGACTGTTGAAAGGTGTGATCATCAGGACCTTGGAGAGGAAGCCCTACTCTGGCATGTGATCTGTCCTGTGGCAAAAGCATCAGCCTGCTGCTGATGTCACTGCTTTGTTTTAGTAATCATGACAGCCCTATCCTTAGATCTATAATCCAGAAGAGTTTATAGAGAAGGAAACAGAGCCAGAGAGCTTTCCAACCTCTAATCCAGTACTTTGTCTATTATATCCATATTGTCTCATTTAATGTAGGTTCCTTCTGTATAAGTAATCTCCAGTGCAGCTTCAATTTTCATCCCAAACTATACCATGCCTTTGGTGAAATAGGGAAGATGAAAGAGTCTGTGTTTAATTTACATTTCATTATTCTTCTAAGGGATGAAAACTTAGAGTACCCAGAAAAGGATAAAGTGTTCAAGAGAGAAGATAGATGGGAGAGACAGTCTAAATTTGGGGAAATGACTTGAATAGGAGAATGGGGAGAATACGATTCAGAATTGCAGCAGATCTTGGAAATAATTATAAAAAGAAACATAGTTATGGGGATCTTATGGGGAAGCCTATGATTGTATGAATAGGACAAAAGTCCTAAATCTTTATGTCCAGTCCTAAGCTTCATTCCCACATCTCTAATTGCTTGCTGGACATTTCCACATGAATGTTCAGTGAGCATTTCAACTTCGATGTGTTTGAAAATGAAAGTCATCATCTTCCTCAAAACCTTTCCCTTCCCAGTTTTCTGATTTTAATTAAATCTTCCTCTTTGACATTGAACTCAAGATATCAGTTGCCATTGATTCTTTTTCCACCCTCATCCCCTCCCCTGCCCCTCTCATCTAATTGGTTGTCAAGTCTCTCTTAGTCTAACTTGGAAAGGGCTTATGCAGTAGTTTCCTTTGGCTTCCAAAATGGAAAATGGCCATTTGTAGCAGCAGAATCATCTACAAAATAAAATCTTCTTCACATTTTTCCTTTTGGAATTGTTTCTGAAAGGATGGATTGACTGAGGTTCATGATTCAGTTTTCCCCTCATTAGAAAAAGATCTATGCAGAACTGTATCTTTAGGCTATCTTTAAAACAATCTTTGTTGTTGTTAATGGATTTTGTTCTTTTATTATATTAATTTCCAAATATATTCTTCCAATCTCCTTTTCTCAAAGAGCTATCCCTTGAAACAAAGATCCAACAAGAAAGAAAAAAAAACTCACACTAAATCTGACTCCCATAGCTCCTCACCACTATTCAGAGAGGGAGGTGTGTTGTCTCAATTATTCTCCAGGGCCAGTCTTAATCATTATAATTATACAGCATTCAGTTTATAGGGGCTTTTTTTTGTTTTTATTGTTCTTTCAGTTTATAATGTTGTAACTATTGTATATGTTGTTTTTCTGGTTCACTTTGCCTCAGTTCATATAAGTCTTCATGTGCTTTTCTGAATTGTTCATATCCAGTGTTTCTTATACCACAATTACATACACATACATATGTATATATATAAAACAATTTTTTATTCATTCCTCCAACCAATTGGCATCTATTTAATTCATATTTCTTTGTTGTCATAAAAATGTATTATAATAAAAATTTTGTTATATATGGGACCTTTCTCATTGTCTTTGATCTCTTTGGGGTATATATAGAGGAAATGAATTAATAAACATGAAGTGCTTGCTATGTGCCAGACATTGCACTAAGTACAAGGGTCACAAAAGAGGCAAAAGATAGTCCCTACTCTCAATGAGTTTACAAATTAATGAGGGAAGTAACTAGCAGATACAGTGAATATAATGATGGACTTGGAATTAGGAAGACCTGAGTTTATTTCTAGTCATAGTTTCCTCATATACTAAATGAGGATAACAATAGTACCTACTTCACGGGGTTGTTGTGAGGATAAAATGAAAGATAGATGGGAGGAGAGACAGAGAGACAGAGAGACAGAGAAATGGCCTACAGCTTTCAGAATCTCTTCCTTGCCAGCAGTTCAACAGTTCCATGCCCAGTCATCCAGAAAGCTCCTTCACTGCCTAGACTGGGCCCAACTCCGTGTGATTGCTTGACATGATGAAGAGAAAAAGTTGGGGGGAGGTGGGGAAAATGAAAAGATCCCCCAATAAGAAGTATTCATACAAAAATGCATTCTCCAACATATCCTTTTAGCCTGTCAGAGAGAGAGAAAGTTTATGAAGTCCTGAAGACCCTCATCATAAATATGCTGAAAAAGGATAATATCTTGTAATTCTGGGTGACTTTACACCAGAGTAGGCACAAACTATGATAGATGGCAGGGAGTCAGTGGGAGGAATGGAGTCAGAATAGCAACAGCATTGGTCACTTACCACTGAAGATGTGTCTATCTCATTACCAACCCTGTGTTCCAGGGTCCTTGCAACAAGCTCTGGCATTTAATAGACTATGTCATTGTAAGGAGTAGAGACAAACAGGACGTGAGAGTGACTTAAGGTGATGTGTGACATGGAATGTTGGTCCAATCATAGACTTCCATTCTGAAAGCTAAACATTTGCAGTCAACAAAAGTGGTCTCCCCAAGGCAAATGATTACCAGAAGACTTAATGTCAACAGATTAGAAAGCTTCTAGATGCTCTAACAGATACAATTTATTGATAACTTGGAGGGAAAGCTAGATCAACAAACTGAAGCAATAGTGGAGCAGAAAAGCAGAGGGGCAGGGCAGCTTTGAGAGTTTTGGTATACACCACCACATTTACTCATCTGAGCCAGAACATTTGAAAATATCAGATTTGGTTTTATGAAAATGATGGGGAAATTCAAAAGCTGCTAAATGAAAAATGCAATCTCCATAGGGTTTACCAAAAGACCATTTTGTCCTTTTTGAAGGAGGCAGAATTTAACTCCATCAAAAGCGTATTTAACCTATATCAGATTACTTGCTGTCTTGGGGAGTGGAAAAGTAAGGGAAAGAGGGAGAAAAAATTTGGAACACAAAGTCTTACAAAAATGAATGTTGAAAACTATCTTTACATGTATTGGAAAAATAAAATGCTATTGAAAATTTTTTAAAAAAGGTAAAGTGCAAGTGAAGTTTAGAGAGATGCAGAATTCTTGACTTAGTAAGAAAGCAAATGAAATTCAATTTTATGCTGATAGAAACAATCAAAAGGGCTTTTATGATGCTCTGAAGACTATTTTTGGCCCAAGACCCAAGGTGCAAAGACCTATAATGCATCTCAATTACTCAGTGTTGGTAGAGTCACATTGAGTAGTGATAAGGATGTGATCCTGGAGAGATGGGCTGAATGTTCTCAACAGAGTGTCAATCAATGTTGAAGCCACTGACCATATACTTCAGGTTGAAATCAATCCCTCTCTAGTCAAACATCTGACTGAAGAAAAGATTTTGAATGCCATTAAGCTCTCTTTGTGTGACAAAATACCTGATGCTGATTCTTTCTAGCAGAGATTTTTGAGGCAGGAAGTCTCTACTTCCCATAGGAAAACTGACTGAAATCTTCCAGGTTATTTGGCAAGAGAAGATTATTCCCCAGGAATTCAAGAATGTCTCCACTGCCCATCTCTAGAATAGAAAAGGAAATAGGTTGCCCTATAACAATCCCAGGGTATTCTTTCTCTTAGTCATTGCCAGCAAAATTTGTGCCAGAGGCCTCCTTAATCACCCGATCTTTCATCTGAAAGATGGTCATCTGCCCAAGAGCCAGTGTGGCTTCAGAAAGGGCTGAGGAACAGTCAATATGGGGTTTGCTTCCCAACAACTCCTTGAGAAGTACCAGGAACAGAACAAAGATCTGTGACTGATCAAGGTCTTTTGCTACTGTCAGTCATTAAGGCTTATAGAAAATTATGTCAGAATCTGGTTTCCCAGAGATCATCAGTATTATATATTGATTTTATGATGGCATACTTACCTACATTATGGATAATGGATGATGTTTTCACACTTTCCTAGTCACTAATGGAGTAATGCAGGGCTGCGTACTTACTCCCATGCTTTTTAGCATGATGTTTTCCATGATGTTGTCTAATACTTTCAATGAGGACAAAACTGGCATCAAAATCACATCAATGGTCAGTTTAACTTGAAAAGACTACTAGCCAAAACTAAAGAATTGGTGCATGACTTTTTGTTCAAAAATGATTGTACTTTCACTGCAGCCTCTGAGATATAACAGAATATGGATCAATTTTCTGCCACTTGTGCTAATTTTAACCTGACAGTATTAAGAAAACAGGTTCTCCAATCAGTACCACACCCTACATATGGAACCATCAGTACAGCAAATGGAGAAATTTTGAATGCTGTGAATAAGTTGTTATTCAGTCATTTTTTCAGTCATATCAAGCTCTTTATGACCCCATTTCGGGTTTTCTTGGCAAAGATACTGGAATGGTTTGCCATTTCCTTCTCCGGCTCATTTTACAGATGAGGAAACTGAGGCAAATAGGATTAAGTGACTTGTCCAGGGTCACCCAGCTAGTAAGAGTTTGAAGCTGGATTTAACTCAAGAAGACTTGTCTTCTTGACTCCAGGTAGCCACTGTGCACATAGCAGTGGCAGTATTTGGCAGTATACTTTCTGGGGAGCTACACAAAGATCATGTTGACATACACATTTTCAGAGCTAGCTCAGCATTTGGGAGGCTCTCAAAGAAAGTGAGAGAGAAGAGCTATTTGACTGCCGACTAAACTGAAGATCAGTGAAGCTTTTGTGCTGATCTCATTATTGCATGCCTAGGAAACCTGGACAGTCTACCAGCACCATGCCAGGAAATTGAAGTGCTTCTATTTGAAATTGTCCGGGGAAGATTTTGAAGGTGCTAGATGCTGAGGTCCTTTCTCAAGATGTGCTGCCAAGCATTCAAACTTTACTGCAAAAAGAGCGATTCCAACAGGCTGGTCACATTAAATATGCCTAATAGATTTTTATGGATAACTCACACAAGGCCAGTGTTCACCCAAGGTCAGAAGAAGCAATACAAGGAGACCTTCAAGGTCTCTTTGAAGAGTTTGGTTTCAATTATGAGACATGGAACACACTAGTATAAGACTACCCAGAACAGCCTGCCTGACTCAAAAGAAGGTGCTGTGCTTTATGATGGGGGGGGGGAAACCAATTTTTTTTCTGCCAATGGCCATTTGGATATTTATAACATATTTACAGAGACAGAGAGAGACAGAGACAGAGACAGAGAGACAGAGAAAGAGAGAGTCAGAGAGACAGAGACAGTCAGAGAGACAGAGAAACAGAGAAAGAAGGAAGGGAGAGAAGGAGAGAGCACTTCAAAAAGTTTAAAGTTCTATGTAAATGCTATTATTGTTATTAATTATTATTACATACTCAGCAATAGGATCTCTGGATCCCAGGGCATAAAATATCCTAATATTTTGGTCACTCTTATAGCATAATTCCAAATTGCTTTCCAGAATTGTTGGACCAATTCATGTTTCTGCCAACAGTTTGTTATTGTGCCCATCCTTCTGTAGCTCCTCCAATATTCATTATTTTCATCTTTTTAAAAATCTTTTGCAATTTATGCTTTCTAACAGTATTTTTTATATTGGAATCTCAAAAATTATGTAGATAAAGAGACTAATTTTGGTTAATATTTGAGTGGGGAGTAACATGGCTTAGTAGACACAGGGCTGGTCCTGGACTCAGGAAAACCTTATATCATGCTGTCTCTCAAAGAAACTGCAAAGGTGAAGGGGCTACTTGAAATATTTCATTAATCCAGTGGCTGATATGATCACTAAAAAATACAGAACTCAGGAAATGGGCTCCTAGCTTCTGTCTTTCACAGTTTTTATTTCAGCAGCATCTTCATCCTTGGTTTGCAGTTCAGTATCCTTTGGCTTCACAAGACTATCTGTATAAGTCTTGATCATTGCTTATACAGGGCAAGGGGAAAAAAGCAAAGCAAACCATCTAGTTGGTAGTAATAACAGGGGAAGAGAAGGCCATCACCTAACTTAGAAAAATTCAATTGATACCAATCTTAGAAAAGAAATTTTTCCTCTTTTATTTTAGCAATTTCTAGGTCAAAAAAAGTCATAGCCAAATTCTATCAAAAAGCAAAACTCTAGTTCACTGAAGAAAGCCATATACACCCAGAGAGAGGGATGCGAAATGTGGACCACAACATAACATTCTCATACTCCTTGATTGATGTTTGCTTACATTGTGTTTCCTTTATCTGATATATCATTTGTGTAGATAAGATTTTTCTTGCACAACAAAGATAAGTTTGGAAATATGTATACATATATTCGATTTGCCAATATTTTAACATAATTAACATGTAGTGGATATCCTGCCATCTAGGGGAGGGGTGGGGAAGTTGGGGGGAAAAATTTCTAATGGAAAGCTATGTAAGTGTTATTGTTGAAGAATTACCCACACATATGTTATGCAAATAAAATAAAATTTAAAAAAAAAAAAAGCAAAACTCTACCCTCAGACCATATAGCAGTGCCATGAGGTGCTCCCATGTCTCATTTCCCTTTCTTTGCTCACTGTTCTTAAGAAATATGATCAGCCATGTATATGTAGAATAATGTTGAATATGTAGAATCCTTTAATGTAGAATAATCACTTGCCTAGCAAGGGATGGTCATTAGGTTTACCTCTTGAGGCTGAATGATCACCTATGAGTTATGTCTTAGAAGGGATTCTGGTTCAGATGCAGATTGGAGTGGAGTACCTTTGAGGTTCCTTCCAATACCATGATTCTGTCAAGTTTTAGAGAAATATATTTCAGCTTGTTACAAGGGAAAACTTTCTAACAGAGTGATTCAAAATTGGGATAGGTCACAAGAGAGAGTAGTTCTTCCCCATGAGAGATTTTTTTGTGGATGCTGGCAATCACTTCTTAGAGATGTTGTAGAAAGAATTCTTTTTCACATGTGTAGTGGCCTCTGAAGTCCATCCTGGCATGTAGTTTCTATCCTCCTTAGTTGGGTTTCTTTTTAATACCTCCTGATATACCAACCATGGCTAGGTGGTCATTTCAGGGAGCAGTAAGTTCTAATTTACCTCTCAGAGAGAGGGGGGGAGGTGGAAGAAGATGGAGATGGAGAGAGAGATGCATACTTTTTAATCCTCTTTGTTTTTTCACATGCATTCTAATCCCATACAAGTTCCTCTCCCTCTAGCCTCAGTTTCTCCATCTGTAAAATAAAGGGGTTGTACTAAATTACTTTTAATATTGTTTTCCAGCCCTAATATTTTAGGATTTGATACTGCTCCATCCATATCATCAGAAAAACAGACACTGTCACTAAGACAGAGCCCATGGATTTCCAGAGAAGTTCTGGCTGACTGCCTAAGGCAGGATTCATGCCTAGCTTGCCAGTTGCAAGGGCACCAAAAGCCAAGAGTTATTTTTTTTGAAGTCACAGTCATTCTAGCCAAAGAGAAGAGAAGAATCCATCACAGTGGGTCAGACTTAACATTCTGTTTCCAAGAGTGGCTCTAGGGAAGCCTTGTAGGAGGGCAGTATTGTCTTCCCCAACAACCTCAAAAGTGCAGGGGGATTTTTGTAAAGCTCATAATTTCCTTCAAAAAATTCCTTGCAGATTAATAGCCCTTTGTAATCTGCTACCCATTTTTGAAGCTAAGTCCACTCTGAAGAAGATGGTTTCCATGAACACTACCCAGTCTGTAAGTGTGGCATAGTAGATAGAGCAGTCAGAAAAGAAATTTAAGTTTGAATATCAGCTCTGCCACTTAATAGATGTAAAGTGACTCATGGGAGTCACTTTGGCACTTTTTAAGCCGCAGTTTCCTGATCTATAAAATGGGGAAATAATATTTACCTGGCCTACCCTATTGTGCTACAAAAACAAATTAATATTAATTTTTTGGTATAACTTCTGGGTACCTCTTTTACAGTTCAAGAGGGAGATCTCAATTCTAATATTCTAGAATTGGAAAAGTATACATACCCCTGTTCTTTATAATTGTATAGACAGAATATGCAGAGAATCAGGGAAGTTTACTGATCAAGTTGGTGAAATCACACAGAGAAAGGAGCAATTGTTGAGCATCTTTCATTGGTTTTTACTGTGTGATTTGAGGATGTGACTCAATGATGAGAAAAGAATTTGTTGGCTCAAACTGTGATATGATGGATTATTGTGAGTGGAGCTATTTCTTTACACTGACTTTAGAAGGAAATCTTTCCAATGGAAAAATGAGCCTTTTTCCACCAGGCTCCATCTTGGAAAAAATAATAAAACAGCAAAATTAGGAGTAGATCTGGGTCCTGGGTCCTAGGTCCTGAGGTGGGAGGAGAGGAGACATTCTTAAATGGATTGTCTTTTTATGGAGATTCAAGGGTGCTCTGTAGCTTCCATTCTCAAAATGTGAGGGAAAGTTCTTGGGCCCTATATCCCGTCCCCAGCCTTCTCAGGTAGAGTGATAACAGTGGTATGAAAGGGAAGCAAATTGTTTGGGGAGTGAGGGATTACTAAACTCTAGCTTTCCAGAGGAGTGTTGAAAGTTCCTGAAACAATCTCCAAGACAGAGAAGTGGCAGGGAATCCAAGTCACAATATAATGGAGCAAAAGGCCTGACTTTGGTTTCCCTGATATACTGTGTAGGATTGATGGGAAGGAGGCTACCTCTCTAGAAACCCCAGTTGATGAGAAGAGTGTTACCTATCAGTTCCAAGGTTACTTCTCTTTCTAGAGAAGTCTAACTCACTTGATGGTGTCATGAGTCAGGAGAACTGGAGGATCTTAGATAAGGTAACACTCAATGGAAAAGGATGAGGATTGTAGCAATTGTTTAGGGGTTCTCTGAGGCCTTTATGTATTCTCTGCACAAAACTCTCTGGAGTTGAATAAAGGCTCTCTTGGATTTAGTATTTGCATTGTTTACCTTGAATGGTGTACAGATCCGGGGGCCCTTTTCAATCAATGAACATCTGTTAAGCACTTAGTATGGGTCAAGCACTGGGTGGAGTGCTGAGAATACAACCAGAAAAGATGAAACCATCCCTACTCTCGATGAGCTTGCATTTTATTGTATTTTATTTTATATTTTAATAGCATTTTATTTTTCTGAATACATAAAAAGATAGTTTTCAACATTCATCTTTACAAAACCGTGTGTTCTAAATTTTTCTTCCTCTCCTCCTTCCCCAAGATAGCAAGCAATCTGATATAGGTTAAACATGGGCAATTCTTCTAAACATATTTCCATGTTCATCCTGCTGCACACACACACACACACAAAAAACATCAAAAGGGGGAAAAAAGCATGAAAACGGGGGGAAACCAAGCAAACAAGCAACAACAACAAAAAGGTAAAAATACTATGCTTTGATTCACATTCATCTCCATAGTTTTCTCTCTGGATATGAGTGGCACTTTCTATCCCAAGTCTATTGGAATTGCCTTGAACCACCTCATTGTTGAAAGGAGCCAAACTCATCACAGTCAGTCATCACATAAACTTGTTGTTGCTGTGTATAGTGTTCTCCTGGTTCTGCTCATATCACTCAGCATCATTCACGTAAGTCTGTCCAGGTTTTTCTGAAATCAGCCTTCTGTGAGCTTGCATTTTAAAGGGAGGAGACAAATAAATATTGAGTGAATAAATCCCAAGATCTGTGGAGACCCAGGCACAAACTGGTGGTAAGATTTCCCAGGGACAGTTCTGAGAGGAGACAACATGAGGCAAAGCAAGAGAGAAAGAATGATGTTGGCGGCACCCCGGACAATGAACATGGGACGGGGAACTTCTAGCTTGGGGTGCTGGGTCATAAAAGACAAATATTGCCCTTAGCTGCTCTTTTCATTCCAGCTCCAGCTGTCTTGTCCTTTTTGAGTCTCCTATAAGAAAAAAATAATTCAAAGAAGGGAGGGACTTTCGAGGTCACCTAAAAGAACCCCCTAATTTTATGAATTAGGAAATGAGGCCTGGAGAGTTGAAATAACTTGTCTGGGATCATGAAAAGATATAGGAGATAGAGTCAGGATTCCAAGTTAGGTCTTTAAGAAAAAAGGACAAAACTTCATTAAAAAATAAAAAGAGCTCAGTGTCCCAGCAGTGCAATGCAGTGCAGTCCAGAGGGCCTGCACCATGTCTCTGGGCCTCAGTTTCCAGGCCTGGATTTCTCAAATCCCTTCTCACTCCATATTGAGGTGATCCTAAGTAGGGATCAGGTAGGATGATCAGATCCTGGTGATTCCAATGTAGGACACAGTCCAAGGCCCTCAGCACAGGTGGCTGTGCCCCATCAAACATGGAAGGCAGCTCAGGGGATTCTAGGACTACCTTCTTCTTGATTCTCCTTCACTCACTACTGGATCCTGAGAAAGCTTAACTGTCCTTGAAGAGCTGGAGGCAGCTGCAGCCCAGTGGAAAGAGAATGGAGTTTGGAGCCAGGAGACCTGGTTAAGCAAATCATTACCCCCTCAAAGCCTTGGTTTCCTCATCTGTAAAATGAGGGGGTTGGACTGGAGGATCTCAGAGGTCCTTTCTAGCTCTAAAATCCTATTATCCTAAGTAATTGAAAGGCTGTTAGGGGAAAGAGTGATTAGCCACTTAGCTGAGCTGGCAAGGCAGAGGTTCATAGTCAAATTATCTTGTGGTGTGGGTGGCAACAGTGGCCCCAATTCTCCGGGTCCATTTCCAGCTCCTGCGCCTCCACATGTCTAATCCTGTGTTCTCCTTAGGAGCTGAGCCCTGGGGCAGCCTCCCTGCCCTAGTTACACCAAGGGCTAGCGTTCAGATGTCCTGGCTTCTAGCTTAGTGTTTCCTCAGTAGCTTATGTAGCACCTTTGTGGAAAAGGCTGTTTTTCCTGACATCTACTGAGGGTCAGAATTGAATTGGATCCAATCAGATTGGATTGTGCTCTGAGATTTAAAGGATCAGAGTTTCCCCCCCCAAAAAAAATGGAGGAGGAGTTTGAATCAAACTAACAGAAATATCATGCTGTTCCTCCCGGCTTCCAATGTTGCCTGGTATCAAAATTCAGATTATAGTGTTGGGAGGGAGGGGGTTGGTGTTTTGATTTGCTAACTACCTCTACAACAAATTCTGCATGTCAAGAGTCTTCCTGCTCCCTGTGGGGAGGTTAACTTCTGACACCTGGCTCCTTCCCTGGAGAGGCTGCTTATTTAGGTCACAATCCACACTCAGGTTTGGACAGCAGTCCCTTGCTGCTGGCAGTGATACAGTCAGAAGCTAGATGAAGGGAGGACTTTTATTTTTTTTCAATGTAGACAGGTAAACTCTTCATTCCCAGCTTACTGGCTAAACTCAAGCTTCAGGATCTTCAAGAAAATATGCCTTCTCTGAGTTAGATCAGTAGGTGCCAAAGACTGGTCCACTGCAAGACTACACAGTCAGATAGAAAGAACTCTTTCCTCAGAATGAGAAGATGTGTTTCAGTTTGGCTCCGTTGCTTAGTGGGCTTTTGGTGGGACCCTGGGTAAGACATTTACTCTTGAGGAGCATCAGTCTTTTTCTGTAGCAAGTGGGGTTGATAGTACTTGCCTTTGCCACTCTGTTGTGAGGTAGATACGATGGGAAGGGAACAAGCATCGACTTCTGAGGAAACTGAGACACGGGGAGAGTCAGTGGTCACACAGCCAGTAAGGGTCTGAGGGGCGATGTACACTCCGGTCTTCTGGACTAGGTCCAGTGTTTTATCCATCACCGGTTATTGTCTTGTAGCTACAGGGACAGAGAGGAATAAAGGTCATTCCTAGGATCATGAGAGCTGGAATGGACCAGAGATTGCCTCCAGTAGTCTTGTTATGTCACAGACCCCTTGGCAGGCTAGGGAAGCCAGTGAATCCTTTCTTAGAACAATGGTTTGGGGGTTTTTTTGTTTGTTTTTTTTTTTAATGTACCAAGCATGGCATTAGAAAGGAAACCAATTATATTGAAACCAAAATGTAATTTTTCCCCCTGACCAAGTTCCTGGAACCCCTGAAATCTATCCACAGATGCCTGGGGGTAGGGGGTCTGTGGATGCAAAATTAAGAATCCATGTTCTAGACCGACCCACTTCCTTTTTTACAGATTAGGAAAGTGAGTTGAAAAGGTCTACCCTGTCACCCAGACTATAAGTAGAGACAGAGGTTGAAACCAAGCCTTGTAAATCCAGATCTACTGCCCTTCTCACCACCCCATGCTGCCTGTACCTGTGATCAGAGGAGCTGGCTGGAGGAACAGAATTTCATAAGCTCAGATGGAGAGAGGGGGAAGGCAGCAGAGAAGTGCCCCCTTTTCCCTTCCCCTGACCACCCGCAGACATACTCGTACGCTACAGGTGTTCAGGAAAGAAAAGTCTCTTCATCACAAAGCCTGGGTATCACACTAATTCGTGTTTTGTAAACCTGTGGATTAATAGATATTCATAGAATTAGTTGGAGAGCAATCTGAAAAGACTGACAGATGACAGATGGTTCTTAATTGGTCTCCCTGCTTCCAGTCTTTCCCTTCTCCAATCCATCTACACACAACTGCCAAAATATTCTTCCCAATATATTAGTCTGACAATGTGACCCCTCTGCTCCCAAACCTTCAGTGGCTCCCCATTGTTTTTGAATCAAGCAGAATCTCCTTAGCTTGGCATTTAAGTCTTTACAATCTAGCTCTAACCTACTTTTCCAGCCTCATTTCATGGGACTCTTTATCACATGCTATTCATTCCAGCCAGAATGGACTACTCTTCTCCCACCTCCCTTCAATGACACAATATTTACCAACTTACTCTTAATTGTACTTTTCAGATAGCTTATCCTCCTCTGAGGAGATCCCTTCTTTGTGGAGCTACTTCCCTTTTCCCACTTCCTAGTGCTTTTTTCCTCTTCAAATTACCTCATTATTATCTAAAGCAGCATGGTGTAATGGAAACCAGAACTGTGGTACTGGAATCGGACAAACTTGGGTGCAAATTCCCCACCCCACCCCCATACTACATGGCCTTGTTTCTCTGACCTTCAGTTTCTCCATTCATATGTATTCTAAGACCCCTCAGTGTGGCCACCTGTCAGCTACATCTAGGTCTATGGTACTGTCGGAGAAATCAATATTTCAAATTCTCATCTCAAAGCCCCTACCAACATATCTCTTTAGACTAGACCAAGCTAGATGATACATAAATTCAAAGCAAAAGGCATTTAATGACATCAGAATAAAAAGGAATTTAAATTGGTATTAAAAGCTCTCAGTAATAACTCCCAAATGACTACCATCTCTGGCAGGTCTTTTATTAGCCTAATAATAAAACTGTCTCTCTGTCCCTCTCCCTCTCATCCCCACCCCTGTCCCAGCACATTTGGAGGGGAACATGATGGTTAACCTATAGAAAAGTACCAGGGAAACATCTCGCAATTGACAGTATAGGAAGTGCTATCATCTCAACAACATTATAGAATAAAGCATTATAGAAATCACTTTGGACTGTTCTCAGCCAACACAACTGTTTAGGGCAGGTTTTGTTTAATCTCATTTGTGTCAGTTCTGATGAAATCTAGGGACTTCTCCTCCAAATAATATTTCTAAGTGCATAAAACAAAAGCCAGGAGATTACAAAGGACATCAATTATATTCCAATAGTTATCAATTAAAAAAAAAGTTCATGGACACCAGATCAATAATTCCTGGTCCAGAATATGCAGATCTCTTTTGAAGTTGGAGCTTAAAAATCATGTTTCCAACCAGAATCCAGGTTGGGCCATAGCTTCAGGCTGCAGAGATCATTCTTAGGTATTGGGGAGGCATAGAACAAAAATTTGTTTTCCAATAAATGAAATACTATTGGAGCTGGTTGGGGGGGGAGGTCTTGCATGGGCAGATCTCCCTCCCTGTAAAATGATGATAATGATAACTATGCTAACTTCTTCACCCCATTATTATGAGAAGAGTATTTCATGAGCCCTAAAGCATTCTTTAAATGTTGTTAGTATTTTTATATTTATCCAAATAAATGTTATTTCCCACTCTCTCCTTGAGAGAGGAAACTGGTTTGTTTGGCTTTTTACCCTTGGCACAGTGCAAAGGGCTGGCATTAAATAAATATTTGTTGAATTGGATTGAGGGAGAGAGAAGCAAGCAGAACCCAGTAAGCTAAGAAATTAAATTGGAGTTACTTATATTCTTGACTATACGGTATTTGTTTGCATTCCAAAAATCCACTCCACACCTAAATCTCTGGACATTTGTGAAATTTAAAACATATAGACGACAAAGATTTACTTGTTGGCAACATGTAACGGTGTCTCTGAGTCAAGCTCCTTCTGCCATTGCGCTACCCAGTCCCCTGGGGAGGTGAAATCCCTCCACAGCATCTGCGGTCCCAAGCTGGCTGGGAGAAGCCACTTACTGGCCTGCTTCTAGCAGCATCCGCGGAGCCCTGGGCAGCAGCGGCTGACCAGGAGACTCGGAGGTAAAAGGTGTGCTCCTGAGCTCTCTGGGCTGCTCGGAAGTCGCTTTGCAGACAGGTCCCAAGCAGGCTGAGAATGGGCCGTGATTTCTGAAGCTTTGCTCGGCTCTGTGCGTGAAGCTAAAAATCAACACAGAACCCGCTAGGTGGTAATGAGCCCCTCCGCAGGACTGGGGAGGCTATGCCCGCAGAGGGGAGATTGTTGCCAGAGGGGGAACGAGAAGCCTGGCTTGTGAGTTAGAACCCGTCTTTTGGGCTGCCTGCCGCCTGCATCCAGCCCTGACTCACTGTGTAATCTGCCAGGGTCTCAGCTCTGGGAATGCAATGGGCTAGACGGGGCGGGGGGGGGCTCTTAACCTGGACTCTGTGAACTGTAATAGCTAAACCAAACATTCTGAGGAAGGGTCCCAGAGACCCCTCCAAAGGGTCAGCGCACAGAACAGAGAGGAATAACTCTGGACCTCGGTTGTGTGCCGGGCCAAGCTTAGCTGGTCTTGGGGGCTCTCTACAACTTCCTGGCAGAGGGCATTTAATTAGTGCCTGAGTTGGCCCTGGGAGGGCTCTTTTTTGGGCCAGACAGCTACAAATTCTTCCTTCCCCCAACCTCCTCCCTTGGCCAGATCTCCCTGTTGGGGGGGGTAGGTGGTCAGGGGATTGGAGGTGACATAAGAAGCGGACCAGGGCTGAGATGTCTTTGGGGGGCCGGCCTCTCCTGGGCAGGCCTGAGCCCTGTGGTCTCCCAAGCCCCCGGTTTGAAGGAATTTGAGTTCTAACTTTAGGTGGCTACGTGGCTGATGGCTGTTTGTGAATATCTCATTCCTACTTTGGCTGCCCAGCTGGTAGGAACAGAACGGGTAGTCATGGGACTGTCATCATGTGCTGTCCAGGTTAACATGTAGCATTTCTATTACTATTAACAGACTTTCTGCTCCTCACTCCATCTGTTCTCTGAAATAATTGCAGTTGTACAGACCATGCCTTCGCTACAGGCAAGCTCTGGGGAAGAGGATAGTGCTTTTATGAAAAAAAAAAGTGTTAAAAAATAACAGCAAACATGAGAAGGAGTGGGAATGGAGCTAACAGCAGGTTCCCAATTTCTTTCGGATTCTGGCCTGCAAAGGTGGTATTTTCACACTTGTTGGGGGTGACCAAGCCCAGCCAGATGGGGGTGATTGTCTGGGCTTGGTCTCTTGAGGTTGCTGTTGTCCCCCAGCAGAGTTAGTACCCAGGAGGCTAACATCTGGGAGGAGTGAGGAGTTCCTGGGAAAAAAGAATGGTATTGGGGGAGAGTGTGAGGATCCTCCTGGCCGAGGACCCTGAACCCAGACCAAAGCCTGGGGAAAAGCCTGGGAAACATTTAGTCCAAGATAGGTTCTAGGAAGTGTGGCTCACTTTTTGTCAGACTCACTGAATGATCTTGGGGAAAGCCATTGTCTGGCTCGGTGCCTCAGTTTCCCTATTTGTGAAATGGGCACAAGATGTACCCTCACCATTAAAGACTTTTGGGAGAGTGGCTGAGTACTTTAGAGTACTGTCAGCCTTTCCAAAGGAGGACTGTGGAGGTTTGTGGTAACAGAGCATGGGAAATAGTGACTAAGGTTCCAAATCACCATTTACTGTTTTACCTATGGAACAGCAGTGCTGTGGGAGGCTAACCGACCAAAGTAAGAACCAGGAGCCCCAGATCTGAGTCCTCACTCTGCTCTCCACTCACGGCGTAACTTTGGGCAGCACTTAATCACAATGAGCTTTAGTTTCTGCATCTACAAACTGGGGCTAACAGTACCTGCTCTACCTATCTCACAAGGTCACTCTGAAATGAGTGTGGATGTGAAAGCACATCCTAGCCCTAAAAGGGCCCAAGAAACAGAAGCGGATCTGATTATTGGAAATGCTCCAACTTGTGAGACTGCCTGGAATGGTAGGAGATCTGGGCTTTCCCCTCTATCAGACTGGAGGACAAGCATTTATCAAGTGCCTACTATGTGCCAGGCACAAGGCCAAATACTTTGAAATAGTATCTCATTTGATCTCACCTTTTATCTACTAAATCCAATTGGACTTTCTATTAAAAGCAAAAAAAAAAAAAATGGTTGTGTCTTCTGGTCCATAGACATGGGGGTGGTGACAATTGGCCCTCAGGAGAATGGACCTGGGAGAGAAGAGAGAATATCCAGAGAATAAGGCAAGAGTTTCTTAGTCTTCTCTTTGATTTGAGGAAGTTATTTTCTAAAAAATGGAAATCCAGAGGTGAAGTTTGTTTTTTTTTCTAAACAAGCTGAAAAATCTAAGACCCCAACCCATCTTACCAAAGCCAGGTAGGAATCCCATTTTTTAATAAGGAAAGAGAATAGAATATGCAAAATATAGGCTCAGTGAGCTTGATGTTGATTCCTGGAAAAATTGCAGAATGTCTTATTAAAGCAATGGTCAGAGAATATCCAGGAAAAGAGATAGTGATCACAGAGAACTAGCTTGTGGTCAGTACAAATAAGGCTGGAGTTACTTTATTTCCTTTTTGAGATGGGTTATTAGTTACATGGTAGAGCAAGACAATGCTACCAGAATAGTTTACCTAAATAGTATTTATTTTGTCTTAATTTTATTGCTAGCTTTTGCTTTTGTGCTACTTTCATTTCTCAATATAAACTTCCTCTGACCCTTTACCAGGAAACAATTCTTTACATCAAAAATTAAAACAAATAGAGCTAAAAGTTGATTGGCAAAATGAACCAATATATCAATCATGTCTAACAATATGTGTCATAATATCCATTGTCATCCACCCAACTTTTCAAAAAAAAGAAAGGAGGAATATTTTCTCAACTCTTCTCCAGGACCAATATTATCTTTATAATGACAGTTTGGGATTTTTGTCCTTTTCATTCACATTATTGTAGCTATATCTACACAGAGAGTTCAATAAAGCATTTGATATTGATGTCTCTCATACTATTCTTGTGGGAAAAAATGGAAAATTGAGGGCTAGAAACTTGTATAATTAGGCGAATTTGCAACTGCTTGAAGGACCACTTCCAAAGGGAAGTCACTAATGATTTCATGTCAACTTAGAGGGATGTCTTTAGGAGAATACCTAGGTTTATATTTAACATTTTTTATCAGTGACTTCAACAAAGGTCTATAGATGGTATAATCTTAGCAAATCTGGGGCAGCTAGGAGATATAGTAGATAGAGCACCCAGCCCAGATGTCAGGAGGACCTGGGTTCAAATTCAGCTTCATATACTTAACACTTCACACTTCATAGCTGTGTGACCCTGGGTAAGTCACTTAACCCCAATTGCCTCAGAAAAGTAAAAAAAAAATCTTAGCAGATCTCCAGTTGACATGAATCTGGAAGGGATAGTTAACGCACCAGATAATTGAGTCAGAATTCACAGATTGAAAACTGGAATGGACATTAGGAGTCATCTAGTCCCAGTTCCTAAAGAAACTGAGATCTAGCATATTTACTAAGAAGCAGAGTAGGAAAAATAAGAATTCAGAAAGATCTTGACAGGCTACAATATTGTGCCAGACTGAACAAGATGAAATTCAGTATGGATAAATGTAAAAATTTTTGATGGATTCAAAAACCAGCTTCACAAGACAAATACAAGATGGGGGAAGCATGGTTCAGGCAATGATTTGCCTAAACAAGATCTAGGAATCTTGATGGACTGCAAGTTTAATATGAATCATAAATAAGACTTGATATACCAAAAAAAAAACCAACTAATTCAGCCTTTGGTTTCATTAAGGTGGCATGATATGTAGTAATAAGGAGGTGACAAATAGTCCTGTTTGTCTCTGTCCTGATCAGAATACATGTATAGCATTGTTCTGGGCTTCTTATTTTGGAGAAAGATCTAGCCACACTGACACATGTCCAGAAGAGGGCGACCAGAATCATGAAAGGATTTTCTAACACGTGCCATCTGTGAAGGAACCAGAGATACTTTGCCTAGAGAAAGAGAAGGAAGACTTTGGGGGCAGAGCATGGTACCTGTCTTCTCGAGTCGCTGAAGAGATGTCAGGTGGATGAGTGATGGATGTGTTCTGCTTATTCCTAGAGGGTAGAACTAGGGAAATGAGTAGAAATTGCAAAGAAGCAAATTTAGGCTTAATATAAGGGGGAAAAAACTTCCTAACAATTAGAGCTGCCTTAAAATAGACCAGGCTGTCTCCAAAGAGAGTGGGTTTCCCCTCATTGGAGGCCTTCAAACAAAGGCTTGTTGAATCCTTGTTGGGTATGTTGTAGACACTGCTCTTTATTAGACAGAGCTTGGTCTCAACATCTATGAGACCTTCCAACTGTACATTCTGTAATTCTTTGTTTGTTATAAGGTAGTTTGGCTGCATGTTGTACTGTTGATTTCTATTAAGCTTATAATTCACTAAAACCCCCGAATCTTTTCCAAGTGAAATACTGTCTAACTATATTTTTCCCACATTAAAAGTACAACTTGTGAGCTCTTTTTGGAACATTATTCTGTCAGAGATAGCCCTGCCAACTTCATGTCATCTATAAATTTGATAAGAGTGTAATCTGTGTCTTCATCCAAATCACTGATTTTAAAAAGTTTACCAGAATAGAGACAATGACAGACTTCTATGGCTAACTCTATAGGTTTTCTGCCAGTCCTGATAGATTAATCAATATGCTTTGCATTTGGCTAGCAAATCAGCTCTGGATCCACCCAACTGTTCGTTTCTAGGCCATATCTTTTTTGTCCACAAGGTTATCATGAGAGATTATCAAGTACCACAAGTAACCAGGACCTCAAAGCCCATGCAGGAGAGTTCCCAGCTATATATCCTAGTCTCCATTCCTTTCCCATCACAATTGTTACACAAAAATCTGCACATGGCAAATAGGAAATAAACCCATTTATTCAAGCTAATAGCAAACTGAAATCTGGTATTAAGTACATGAGGATACCTAGCAAAGCACAGAGTGAATGAGCTGTCCTACTGGAAACAGAAAGAGTAGGAGAGAGATTGAGAGACAGAAAGAGACACAGAGGGAGGGAGATCGAGATTTCACCCAAGGAGAAATTCCCTGAAGTCTCTGGTATGATAGGCTAGGGATAGGGACATGATTGAAGTGCTGTCTTTTCAACATGTCAACTTTTTCTCGGAATCTTTCTCTCCCTTCAGGGATCTCCCTGGAGGAAATATAAAATATCTCTCTTGAATCTGGAAGCCAGAAGACCAGGATCTCTCTTCTCCCAAGTTCTTTCTAACTCCAATCCTCACACAAGCCTAAAGAATTAAATTAACAACCTCTATCAATAAGGAGAGTCTTTTGCAAATGATTTTTAAGTTCCTGGGTATATTTGTATATCACATTTATGGCATTTTGTTGAGTTAAAAGCCCTGTTAATAAAGAAAACAAAGCTGGTCTGACAGCATTAATTTAATGAACCCATTTTATCTCACAATGGTAACTGTGTCCCTTTTTGAGTAGATAAAAACTATCATTTTAGATGATCTATTTTTATCAGGAATCAGTATCAAAATTTGAAAATTGTACTTTCTTATCCCATTTAATAAAATCAAAATAGCATTTGCCCATCTTTCATCCTGTAGCAATTTTCCATTTTCCAAGATTCCTCACATATCACCAACAATGGTTCAGCAAACACATTCACAGAATTTATAAATCATTAGAACTAGTTCACTGGAACTCATTGAGGGCATTTAGATTTTCTCTTTTCCACTCTTTACTTAGCTTGAGTTTCAGTTCCCTGCTACACATTTTTTGTTCTATCCTTTTCATTCTGAATATCATTTTTCTTGATAACAGAAACAAAAGAGGAATCGAATAGTTTTGTCTTCTCATTACAAACAGTTCTTAATTTATGTAAATTCACATTATAGAAACTAGACTTTAGGTTAAGAATTCTGAAAGAAATTCACCTTTCAAAAAAACAAAACCACCTGTGTTAATTCTAGAGCACAGAATTGTGCCCTCTCTCCTTGACTCTGCCCCCTCCAGCATGTCTGGCCCCAACCCCTGCCTCTCCTCCCTTTCCCCCCACCCCTTTCCTGTATTTGTCTTCCTTCTGTCCACATTATCCCTGTCTGTCCCTGACCCCTGTCTGTCACCTGTTCTTTCCGTGTGCAACTCCCCTCCCACATGTCTGCTCCCTTCCTCTTGATTCTGGCCATGTGACTGGCCCTGCCTCTGCATGTTCCTCCTCCAGCTCTGTCCCTGGACCCCACTATGTCCTTAAACCATATGTCTGCCCCTCCCTCCACTGGAGCATGACCCCTTTTTCTACTTCCTTCCTGCCCTTCCCTGACTCCACAGGCAAATTCTATATTATATAAATTATATATTATCTATTATATAAAATCACTCTAAATAGACTAGGTCTGAGAAAAGGTTCACTTACCTAAAGGGAAAACTGTCTGTATTGTCCATTGTCATCTTCTCATTCCCTCCATCAGTAAACATAACTCTTCTTTGTTTCCCTTCTCTCTTCCCAACATTACTTTAAAAAAAAACATCCTTTTTGTTGACTTAGCACACAAATTATGCAACCCTTGGGTAATTCTAGGATTTCACATTCCTATTTTTATAGGACCATGCCATTCTTTTGTATTCATTCTCCATCACCTTCCTGCTTCTATTATATGTCTTTTAAAAATTTGAAGTCCTGGATTAACCCCTGTGCAGTCATATGTATCTTTTTAGACTCTTCCTACTTTTCTTTCTAATTATTATAATTTGCATTTGTGTCTTCAGATTTTCATTCTTGAGAGCCTCCCAATCCTCTTAAATCAACTTGTCCTTAAGAAAATCAGGCCATAAAATTTTGCTTCTCTTTTCTCAGAATGCTTGGAAATGTAATGTCTGAAATAGACATCAATCTATAACCAGCATTCTCATCCTTGTCTAGCAGCAACTTTGTGATAGCATGGACATTTCCCCCCAAGGTTCCAAGTTATTTCTAGCTCCTTTATTAATTCCTTTTTATTGGTTACTTCCCTTTATCAATTCCTCTTCAATGTAATAGGGAAGGGAAACCAGCCTATCTGAAGTAGCAAGGTATCTGAAAGAGAGACAGAAGGCAGAATGCCCCAGACAACTCAAACTGCCACCCCTGGGACCATAACTTTCAGATCCTGATAGAGACAGTCCAGTGTCCTGAAGAATTACTATTTCCAAGGTTCTTATCAGCAAAAGGCCTATAGCCATCATCCTAGGTTGCCACCACTGTGGAGATATAGCATGGTGATCACTCCTGTAGGTGTCAAAGCCACAGCTACTGAAGGTCCAGGAAAGAAAGTTCTTGCCATAAAAGTATTTGGCATAGTCAAACAATGCATCAGAAACTGTTATCATTTTATCAATGGAAATGACATTTAAGAGGCATTTCCATCTATTTTGCCACAGCACCCTCAGGATTATATAGAGACCTTTCTATCTTACTTGCAGCTGAGATTTTGCGTATGTGTTGTCTCCTCCATTAGAATGAGAACTCCTGGAGAACAGGGACTACTTAGCTTTTATATTTGTATCCTTGGATGCTTAGCACAGTGCTTTGCCTAAAGTAAGGGCTTAATAAGTGCTTTACTCATTCACTCACACATTCAGTTCTTTTAAGTGCCTGAAACTGATGGGGAGATCATTTCTATCTGGGAAGTAAAATGGCAAATCAGTAATTTCTCATCTCTACTATTAACTGAAGGATATATATATATATATGTGTGTGTGTGTGTATGTATATATAACAGCAGAATAAATGAAAATTTCTATCATAATTATATGCATGTTTTCTCTTCTTGCCAGTTTCGTGATCTGCTATTAGAACAAATTTTACATTTCCTACTTTTGGAGGGGTGAGCTAGGCTCTTACCATGATATTCCTTCTTTTTTCCCCTCCACTAATTGTGGATATCCACTGAAATATATTTTACTATTTTTTATATTTTTATACTATATTATATTTATACTATCATTGCCTCTTTTCAATTGTGTGTTAAACCTCAAGTTAAACCTCTGTTGACCTTTTTGAACTCTTGGCTAAAAGAGTTTGAAGATAATGTTCTATTGCTTATCTGCCAGAAATCATGCATTTCTACTTGTGTCAAAGCTATCAAGATACCATATTGAAAACTATGAGCATACTGCCTGTTACATTTGCTCCCATGCATTCATTCACTAGATTCCTTTTACTTTCTATTGCATACTTCCATGCATTCACTAATTATATTCCATACAGTCATTAATGACTGGGTATAAGAATTTGAAACCATGGTCAGCTATAACAAGAAAAAAAGTCCCCAGAAAATGGAACTAATAGGCAGGGTGCACAACTAAAAAAATGCTGGGAACATGCAGATCCTGATCTTGAAGCAAGTTCATTCATAAACCAGAATTGTAGGTCAGACTTCTGAGTAAATGTACCATGGGAGAACGCTTTAAGAACTCTTCTTCATTACTGCTTTCTTTGGATGCTCCTTGCTCCTAGCAGAGACATAGTTCTTGATACTGGAATATGGCACAAGAATGGGCAGTACAACATCTGGGGTTAGACCTGAAACTGTCTTGCTCTACCACTTTGAGTGAAATACATTCATAATTCTAAGAAAAATTTCCAGAAAGGGCTATCAATTCAATTCTGACAGGTAGGGAGTAAAGGAAGCTTGAGAAGGAACTGGGAGACAGGAAATCTGAAGCCAAAAGATAAAGGGTACATTGAGGTGGACCATCTGGAGGTTTTATGACTCCTTTGAAGGTGAGTCCAATTATTTCTGATGGTCAGAAGGAAGGAGGTTGCTATTTGGGGGCAGAACAATCAAGGGAAACTAAGACATGGGAACTGTGGCATTAAGGGAAACAGAGTAATTGAGGGAAACTGAGACATGGAACTGTGGCACAACAATATGTAGAGGGAAGGAGGACTTGAACCCAGATCCTCTTGACTAAAGTTATTGCTCTTTTCACTGCATTGTATTGTCTTTGGGGGCTACAGAGTTGATACAGTCACAGATGATGAGTTGTGGATTTGTTAACAATGTCTTAATATTCAGTAATCCCTTTACAAGTATGAGTACTTCTCTCTAATTGAGTCAGAAGAAGCAACAGATTGGCTGGGCTAAAAAATTGGCTATGACTCTGGAGGCTTTAAGTAGCTAAGCTCTGGAGACCATGAGTAGTTCAAAAGTCCTGGCAGAAGCCAGTAATCAAGGAGGAACTCAACTCTTTATCAGGGAGAAAGGAGAGGAAGGGAAAGAACAGGATTTTCTCTCTTTCCTTCCTTCCATCAGCCGAAGTGTGTAGCTGTGAAGTTTCTTACCCAGAGGGAGACATATACCCCTTCCAGTAGTTGAAAAGTCACTTTCAGAGCATTGAAGGCACAGTTGCACGGGCAGAGATATATACTCAAGATAGACAAGGATGCAGAGATGCAGTCATTTAAGGCTTTTGAAAGCAGCTTCAAGGAGTATGACCTCTGGCAGGAGAGAAGAGAATCAGCTGTGGATTTGAGAGTCATTGTGCTTTATAAAAAGCAGAATCCTGAGTCGTTGGGCCCAAAGGAGCTTTTTAAGAATTCTACAAAGAAGAAAAGACTTCAAGGCTTAACAATTTAGGAGGAGTGACTAACCTTGGCCACAAGAGTTCTTCCTACGTTTGCCTCATTACTATTGAACTATAAGTTTGTACCCACTCTTCCCACAGACTCAGTATATATTTATCGAAGAGAATGCCCCAGGCTTGTGGGAGGAATGGTTTATCACTACTGTTCTTACTATGCCATTTTAAAAATGCCTTTGCATTTTATGTCTACTGGCTAACTGTCAAGGTAAAACACACCAATGGGGGTTCATGAGCCATAATGTTTGAAGCCCAGACACACCAGTACCCCAGAATCCAAAGTAACAACAATCTTCTAGGGATCCAATCTCACCATTTTGAATGCAAGTTAAGGAGCATCTCAGAAGAGGAATTATACATATAAAGCACTTAAAAAAAAACCTTAAGTCACTATATAAATATCGGCTATAAATATTATCATTGTGGAGTTGCATTGAAAAAAAAAGAGAAAAAAATCCATAATCTTTGCTGATCTTTCCGCACTAAAATTTATAATCCAAATTTACTTAGAGACTTCTGTGCTATCACTATAGGCATACAAAACTTTATCAACAACTCTATACATAAATAAGAGATTCAATTTATTATAGGCTTTATCTTCTTGCCACTGGGCAGACTCACATTCTACCAACCCCTTTTCTCTTCTGTTAGAATTCATTTGAAGAAGTTGTCATATCTAGGGGCTAGAAGTATAAATTAGCCCCTGCCCCCAAGGGACTGACATTCTCTGTTGAACAGTCAGGACAAGCTCACATGGAACAGTTAAAAAAAAATCTCTGGAGAAGCAGGTCATACCTGCCTTAGTAGCACACATTTTGCTCTCTGCTCTCTGCACTCATCCATCAGAATGGCCAGAAATCGGTTGCATATGTCTGGGTTATTCAAAAGAATGACTCCTTTCCTCTCCTTCTTTGCCTGCAGCAAAAGCGGGGTGGAGGAGCCTGGGACAGACTCTGTGGAGCCTCTCATGGAGTTAGCTCCCCATGCCCCATCCGGGAGGATGGAGAAAGCTGAGGTGGAAAGCCCCCAGCATTTGCGAGGGTGTTTGGGAGCTCCTGCTGAAGGATGTGGTTAGTGGCAGGGCTGGAACCAGCACTTCCAGGCACACGGAGACAAAAGATTCGAAGGTCAGGACCACAAAAGCCCATTCTTTCCTGCTGAGCTCTTTGAAGAGGGATGGGAAGCTGGGAGCAGAATCAGGAGATGATGTGGAGAGAACTTTAAGGGTTAGAGGAGGATTTCTGGGAGCTCTGGTCAGCCACCTTGGAGTCACTAGGCAGGCAGTCCTCCTGGATCACTAAGGAGGGAATCAGTGCTACAGAACCAACGGGTGCCTTTGTTCCTCTCTGGGCGGGGGGCACATTGGGGAAGATACCTCTTGGAAATGAGAATATTTTTTCAGGGGGAGGAGAGAGTCTGAGTGAGGACTGAGGCTCCAGGAGACCCTGCAGTGATTTCATTTCTGCCTCTCCGAGTCACAATGAAAACACTATTGCAGAGCACTCCTCTCTCTGCTTTCCTTCCTCTTCTTCTGTCTCAGTCTCTCAATCTCCAATCATTTTGGTCTGAACATGGCCATGATAGGGGATTAGGGAGGAACCGCCTCCATCCCATCTTTTTCCAGCATGAGCCCTGCACTGAATATCAACTGACTTAGCCTCCTACCACCCCAAACCATCTTGGACCCTGTCCTAGAAGCAGGCAAAACTCAAAGAGTCTGTTAGGAACTAAGAATGCCCCCCACTCCCTACTTCCCCATGAGTCATATCTTGTTTAAAAGATCCTGGGCAGCCCAAGTAGACCTGGTGCTTCACTTTTGCTCTGGATTACTATACTTCTCTCACACTTGGCTTCTTTGCCTCCCAAATTTACCCCACAAATGCATCCTATAAATTCATCTTAAACACCATTCTTGTGTCAAATGCATCCTATAAATGTCGATGTTATCTCCCATTTTTAAACACGGTTTTTGTGTCTCTCCTGATTGTGTTCTCAAGCTTCCACATTTTTCTAGTGCACTTTGATCTCTCCTTAATTTATACCGGTATACCCTTTCCTGCAGAATATAAACTTAAGGATTTGAGGATTGCCTCTGTTTCATTTTGTCTTTACTTTTTCAGGGTCTAATAATGGTTTGCTGGACTGACCTGGGTGGCTCTCCACTACCTTTCAAATCAGATCAAAACTCAGAATGATAGACTCATCAGATCATAGATTTAAAACTGGAATCTCAGAATCTTTGAACTATAAGGGGTCTCAGAGATCATCTAATTCAGCCTCTGGACATTTCTTGTTGTTGTTCAGTCACATCCAACTCTTCATGACCCCGTATGAAGTTTTCTTGGTAGAAATACTGGAGTGGTTCATTTTACAGAGGAGGAACCGAGACAATGTACATAGTATCAGAAGCCAGATTTGAACTCAGGAAGATGAAGTTTCCTGACTCCAGGCCTAGCACTTTATCTCTGTGCCATCTAGGTATCAAATCTGATCTCAGACACTTACTG
>JAJPUD010000534.1:2214-44567 GCA_023553655.1 Myrmecobius fasciatus | reverse complement strand
AAGCCTTATATTCTACCTACCCAACTTTATCCCTCTTCCCCCTTTGATTCTCATCTTGAGGTTGCTCACATCATTCCCTCTGCCCTAGGTGCCCTCCAATTCCCTCTTTCCCACCTAAGTCCTACCCAAGGCCCCACTCCAAACCCACTTCTTTCATTAAACTCTTCCTGCTAACTTCAGCCTACTCTCATCTCTGAAATACTACATGAAGCACTTATGGTTTGTAATACACATTTTAGTATTTGCATTATGTAATATCATTTCATGGCTCCTCCAAAGTCTGAATAAGTGTGCTCAGCCTCTGGACTCCTTGAGAGCAAGAACCCATTTTACATGTCTTCTGTGCCCCCTAACATGTCTATTAGAGTCCTGAATATGTGGCAGAAGCTCAGTAAATACTTGTTGGTTACTAGATTCTCCTCCATCAAAGGGAGATCCAGGCATCCTGCCTTCCTACTCCCACTCAACAGACCTCAAATCCTGCATCCGAGCAATGTCAGTGATGTCAGCCCTTGGAGAGGTGGTCATGAGAACAGCATGGAGGGGGGAACAGTCAGAGCCTTGTTTTATTCTCATCAAAGCCCTGCTCACCCATGGCACTGACTTCTCTTATGAATTTTTGTTTCAGAATAAGAAGTATGTATTGATGATGGTTGATCCCGATGCCCCCAGCAGGTATCATCCCAAAAACCGCTACTGGAGACACTGGCTGATAACTGATATCAGTGTGAGTAGATTGATCAGTACCTTCTTATCCATGAAGGGTGGTGGCTAAAAGCTTGAGCTTCCTGGTGTTTTCATGTTCCCTCTTGGGAGAGGGGTCTGGGATAAGCCGAGAGCCCCTGGCTTCACCCACCAGCCACCTGTCCTCCTCAACCCCCTTCATTTCCTAATTGCATTTCTAAATCAAAAGATGTCCTTCAGAGCCTGCCTGATATTTGGGGCAGGGGAGGAGAGCCCAATGCCAGGCTTTCAGGGCTCTAACATTCGGGTGGGTCCCCTTGGGAGAATCTGGGACGGCTCTAACCAGAATGGCTCCCATGGGCAGCTCTTCTTTCCTTGGGCTCCTAAGGTGGCCTGAGCAGGCTGGAGATGCTAGCTGGAACTTCAGGGCTGTATATTTACTTAGTCAGTAAACTTCTGGACAGGGAACAGGGTTTATATGGTCAATAGCTCCTGAAAGAGGCAGGAAGTGAAGGGGGAGAAAGGAGGCCACACATAGATAAGTGAAAATCAGCTCCCACCTCATGGCTGGCTTACATAGTTTGCCATCTGCCAAAGAGCAACTTTGGCCCCTGCTGTTGAGAGTTGTTGGCCAGAGAGATTACTCTGAATCTCCTGCCTCTTCTCTCTAAAAGGAAAGGTTGAGCAATGTTGGAACCTCTTTTCCAGAGTCTCTCAACTAAAAGGGGGCAGGCTTGTAGAACCAGGACATAGAACGCTTTGTTAAGGGTTTACAAAGGAGGGAAGGTGACGGGAGAAAAGGAAGAAAGTTTGGAGCGAGGTTTGTTGTAGGGGCTGCTGCTGCCTTTGGGTCAGATGTGCCCGCTGGTGTGCTTAAGGGAAGGGGCACATAACAGAAGGGAGGAAGTGACTCTCCATAAGGCTCTGGGGTTATAGAAAATTCCCTTCTTACGCTCTAACCCAAGACCAACAGCTGTTTTCTACAAAGTTCCTAGAATCTTAGAACAAGAAAATATCAGAGCTAGAAGGACCTTAAAACATCTTTATTTCTCAGATGGGGAAAGTGAGGGCCATAGGGTGAAAGTGATTTGGCAAAGGGAATGTGGCTAATTGTGACTAAAATCTAGGCTAGTCTGCCAAGTTGTGACTTTGGACCACAAAAGCAGCATTAGCTAGGAGACTCTAGGATGGAAAGGGCTTGGAGCAAACAAGATGGCCTCTCTGTCTCCTCTGAAGCTCTTACAGTGGGCTATTTTCTCTTATGACATCTTTGGAGTGGAAGGGCCAGCCAAGATCAGCAGCCCAAGTTAGAAATGGAGTAGGTGGCAGTTGTCCGGCAGACAACTGCCGGGACGAGTCTCACAGCCCTCCCCACCCCAGCCAAGGGTGTTGAGTTTCAGGCCAGTTTTCACCGGCTGTCCCTGGCCTGAGTGCCAGACAGGAAATGGTGGCTTTCTGCAGCTATTTCCCCTAGGTCCTGCCCTTCCCCATGGGCCCTGAATTCCAAGGGGCCACACAGAAAGTGTCCATCATATCCTGGGGATATGGGGAGAGCCAGAGGAAGGAAGGGCCCTCAGTGTAATCTAGGGGTACTTTTTCAGGCCTCCTCTGGCACCGTGCAGTGGGACAATATTTTCCCAACTGCCAGCTTCAGACAAAATTTTATCAGACTATAAAAGTTTTATCATCAAAGGGTCTTGCTTCTAGACTATATAAAGTTGAAATTATAGAATTTCATCATTGGAAGGGACCTAAAGATTCATTAGTTTCAACCCACACTCAAATAAGTACCCCCTCTCTAACACTCCTGACAGGTAATTATCCCATTTCTCCTTTAAAATATGCAGTGATGGGGAGCTCACTACCTTCTAATTCATCGCTACAATTATTGTGAAGGTTTTCTTTATATCAAACTAAAAAATGCCTGTACAATTTCACCCATTGTAGCTAGCCCTACTTTGTAGGGCCAAACAAAAGCATATAATCCCTTGACATAGGGCTCTACCTCCTCAGGTCCTTCAATGCATAGTATGGTTGTGGGTGGCCCTCTTTCTTGTGTGCATCCTTCTTAAAATGTGATAGCCAGAACACAATACAGTGCTCTTGAAGTGGTCTGAAGGCAATGACTTCAGCCTTTTGCAGCTATGCCAAATGCAATACAAGCCCTGGGAGCTCTTACCAAGTTGGAGAAGTTTCAAATATGGATCTGGGAATAGATTGTATGACTGTTATCTAAGGACCAGCCTAAGTGAGTTCAAAGAGGCCCATCACCATAAAGTTGGCCACCAATCAAAAATATATTTATTTTGGCCACATACATGAGGCAGGAGCAAAGGAGACAGTGACAGAAGGTACCTGAGTGATAGGAGATGAGGAAGAGGGGAGAAAAGGGAACTCTCCACAAATGGCCTCGGGTTTTTTTCTGTAAATTATGAGGCAAGGTTCTCAGATGGGAGAGTGGGAGTTGGGAGGATTGAAGAGCTTGGGAAATTTAAGGAGAGATGAAAAGGTTTAGGAGGGCTACTATGGAGAGTGGCAAGGGAGTGAATAGCAGGATTGCCTGGCAGCTGTGAGGATCCAGCTGAGGTTATGTAACATGGTAGTGAAATGACTAGATTCTCTCTAGTGCATCCTTTCACAATTTGAGGAATTGGGTCTTGAGGAGTGTGAACCAGAAGGATGAAGGGAGATTGGGAAGAATCTGATATAGAGAGAAGCCCAAAGTCAGGTTTTTTTTTCAACTCAAGATGGGCTAGACCTAATAAAATAAAATTTATCTCAATATTTCAAGAATCTGTCATTTCATGGGTACAAACACTCTGTCCACTAATGCAAAAATGCCAGTCCCTATCATGGTGTTCCTGAATTGCCATGACCAAAATAAATACATTTTTGATTGTTGGCCAGTCTTTGATACTGCTAATCAATCACTCTTTCCTCCTTGCTTCTCCCTCCTCTCTAGTTTTTTGGGACATCCTATGTTTTCTTCCTCCCTCTATGACTACTTCTGTCTCTTATGTTGGATCCTCCTCCATCAGATCAAGCTCTCTATCCATAGGGTTCTTTCAGGGTTCTGTCCTGGGCCCTTTTCTATTCTCACTCTACACTACTTCACTTGGTGATCTCATCAGCTCCCATAGATTAATTACCAGCTTTATGCTAATGATTCTCTCTCTCTCTCTCTCTCTCTCTCTCTCTCTGTTTTTTTTTTTTTTTTTTTTTTTTTTTTTTTTTTTGCTTTTTGCTGAGGCAGTTAGGGTTAAGTGACTTGCCCAGGGTCACACAGCTAGATAATGTTAAGTGTCTGAGATCAAATTTGAACTCAGGTCCTTCCCGACTTCAGGTCTGGTGGTCTCTCCACTGCACCACCTAGCTGCCCCTATGCTAGTGATTCTCAAATCTACCTCACATGCCCTCATCTCTTTCCAATTGCCTTTCAGACATATCAAACTGCATGTCCAGGACACATCTTAAACTAAATATGTTCAAAATAGAGCTCATTATTTTTCTCCCCTCCCACCTTCCCTATTACTGTAGAGGGCATTAACTTCCTCCAAATCCCTCAGGCTGGCAAATTAGGAGTCATCCTGGATCCTTCCCTATCTCTAAGCCCCTTACCCAAGCTGTTGCTTGGATCCAGTGATTTTTACCTTTGTGCCATCTCTCCAATATGTCCCTTCGGTCTTCTGACACTGTTAACCACTCTAGTGCAGGGCAATAATCAGCTCATGCCTGTATTATTGCAATGTCCTGGTGGTGAGTCCGCCTGCCTCAAACCTCTCCCTCCAAACCATTCTCCATTCATCCACTTAAAGTGACTTTTCTAAAATAGGTCCAATCTTATCATCAACCTACTAAATAAACTCCATGGCTTTTTATTTCCTCTGGGAGCGAATACAAAATGCTCTGTTTGCCATTCAAAGCCCTTGATAATGTAGCCCCCTCCTCCCTTTCCCATCCTTATGAGCTTCCTCTCATAAGGGCACACTTCCATCCAGTAGCACCGGCCTCCTGGATGTTCCACAAACAAGACGATCCTTTTCTCAGTTCTGGGCATTTTTCTCTGGCTGTCCTCATACCTCGAATGCTCTCCCTCCTCTTCGGTGACTGCTGACCCAACCTGGTTTCCTTTAAATCCCAGCAAAAATCCCATCTTCTATAGGAAGCCCTCCTTAACTCCTTTTAATTCCAACTCTTCTAATTATTTCCTATTTATCCTATATATAGCTTGCTTTGTAGACATTTGTTTGCATGTTGTCTGGATTAATGGTAAAGTCCTTGAGGGCAGGGATTTTTTTGCTTCTTTTTGTTATCCCCAGAGCTTAGCATAGGGGTTGATAGGTAGGAGGGTCTTAATAAATGCATATTCAATTTAACTGAACAGTTAGGATTAGGAAAAACACTGATATAGTATAGACAGAAGGGAAGACTAAGAGTCAGAGTAATTGGGTCCAGCTCTTTCACCAACACATGGCACTTCTTTTGGGCCCAGAGCTTTGTCAATGATGACTTTGAAAAAGAATACTTCTTACCTTCACAGGGGAAACACTATAATGCATTAGACTTGATGCTGGAAGGAGTCTGATACATACAACTTGCTGGCTATGTGATTTTGATGAAGTTAGTAACATGCCTCACTTTTCCCTTCTGTAAAATGAGAAAAGTAATCTGCTTTCCTTTTCCTATACAGAATGAGTGAAAATAATCGCTTTTTGGAACCCTAGCAATGTATTGTTTAATCTTTCACATAGTTGTGGGTTCAGAAAGGGATGGAAAAAACAGTGAGCTTCTTGGAAGCAAACCCTACATGAATCAATGTATTGTCAGTGTCCCCCTTCCACCTTCTCCTCTACTCTAGACCTTCTCTGGAGAGTCCTCATTTGGGAGAAATTTCTAGCAAAACATTAAATGGTTTTCTTTCTCCCACCACTGCTATATCCTTGCCTTTTACTTAGGAGGATATATATATTTTTAGGTCTGATTCATCTAATAATCTTTAGCATGAAAGTCTAATTAACTTATCAATAACTGTATCATTCATTTCAGAAAAATGCATATATAGGCTTCTTTTCTATTTGTCTTTGAAATTAGTACTTGGGGCTTTTCATGCAGGCATTTTCATTAGAATCTGTTATTAATGGGAATATTGAATACATGAAAATGGGATATTAATACTTTCCACAAAGAATATCACAAGTGATAACAAAGAGAGCTTAGAACAAATAAACAAAGGCATCTCCATCTACCACCTGCTTTCCCTTCCCCCTCTGTACTCAAAAAGATCTTCCCAGAAACTCTTAAGTGATTCTAAATTTTGACCTGGAAATCTTTTGTTTGAAAAAAAAAAAAAAAGCGTGAAAATTCACTCCTTGCTCTGCTGCACTTCTTACCTCCCCTCTCTATCCACTGTTTCCGTCTATCCCTTGAATGCAGTCAATATAGCCAATACCCACAATGTGTCAAGATAGAGAGAAATGGAAAATGCTGCAAGACCTGCTTTGGCAAGTGGGGTGAGCTACACAGATGCCTAAGGCAAAACTGGGATGTCTGGGATTGAATCATTGGCTCTGGGGCTGGGACTGAACTTAGGCAGGAGCAAACAACTTCTCCAAACCTCAGTTTCCCCCTGCAAAATGAGGAAATGCGACTGAGTGATTTTTAAGATCCTCTCTAGCTTGGCCACCTTGTCCCTTAACTTCCTTCTCTGTAAAATAGAGATCTCTGAGAATTCGTATAGAGATTATATGTGTTAAAAATCAGGAGTCCTATGGTAATCTGAAGATTTATTTAGATTCTTAGTTTGTCAAAGAATTTTTATTGCAATCAAAGCAAATAAAAAAAAACACTATAATTAGGCACTTCTTCTGTGCCCAGAACTGTGTCAGTGACAGGAAAACAGGTAAAATTGAGAAAAAGAATACTTCTTACCTTCATAGGGGAAACACATTGGACTTGACGTCAGAAGGGATACAATACATACAACTTGGTGGTTATGTGACTTTGAAAAAGTCAGTAAACCCTCTGTATTTTTGTTCCTTTATCTATAAAATGGAGCTAATAATACTTACTTTACCTACTCACAGGATTGTTGTGAAGCAAGTCTTAAAGCATTACAGAAACATAAATAATGATTATTACTTGGAACCCAGAGTCAGACAAATCAAAGCAAAGCAGTGCATTAAATTGTGATTATTTATTAGTACATTTGGGAATTGGCTGTTGGGATTTGAACAGGTTGTTTGGGTATCTTTTTTTCCTATATCATAATTATTTATTTTAAATAGCAAATGGAAGATATTCCATTTATCTAGTATAATATAAAGATCCCCCTTCTCATTTCCAGTGATATTTTCAATGATGATCATGAGGAAGTTACTTAATTTTGAAATAAAGCCTATTTTACCCAAATTAACTTCAAAGGATCTATGAAAGAAGATGCTATCTGTATCCAGAGAAAGAACTGATAAATAGACGTATATATAGAATGATTTTACAAATGTATACATATTTGTGTCTAATAGAAAGGGAGAGGAAAGGAAAAGAGAAATTTATATGACAATTTTATCATATATTTAAAAGGACTAAAAAGTTGCACATAATAGATCTGCAGATTTGCAGTTTCATTTATAATCATCTTTTTATTATACTGTTATAAAATGCTTTCTTATTGTATAAATTAAAAATAAAATAAAAATTTAAATTTTTAAAAAAAGAAATAAAGCCTATTTTAATGGACCTCACTCTGGGGGTTATTTACAATTCAGCCTCATCCATGGATCTTGGGCCTCACAGAAATTGTATTTCTTAATATTTTTAAAAAGTATTATATCTTGTCCCCAATTACATGTCAAAAAATTTTTGGCATTCATTTTTACAAGATTTTGAGTTTTAATTTTTTCTCCCTCCCTCCCCTTTTCCTAAAATGTTAAGCAATTTGATATGGATTATGCATGTGCTATCATATAAAATATATATTCATATTAGTCACAGTTGTAAAAGAAGAAACAGACTAAAAGGAAAAAAATGAAAGAAAATTAAGTGAAAAATGTATGCTTTGATCCGCATTCAGAGTCTGTCAGTACTGTTTTTGAATGTAGATAGCATTTTCCTTCATTAGTTCTTTGTACTTGTCTTGATCATTGCATTGATAAGAAGAACTGAATCATTCATAGTTGATCATGATACAATATTGCTTATAACTGTGTACAATGTTTTCCTGGTTGTGCTCATTTCACTTTGCATCGGTTCACAGAAGTCTTTCCTGATTTTTCTGAAATCTGCTTACTCATCATTTCTTATAGCACAACAGGATTTCATTACATTCATGTAACAGGGCTTATTCATTCCCCATTCCCCAAGTAATGGGCATTCCTCAGTTTCCAATATTTTGTCACCATGAAAAAGGACTGCTCTAAATGTTTTTGTACATTTAGGTCCTTTTCTCTTTTTATGATCTGAGATACAGATCTAGTAGTGGTATTCCTGGATCAAAGGATATGCACAGTTTAGTTGTCCTTTGGACAGAGTTCTAAATTGCTCTACAGACTGATTCACTGTTGGAGTAGTGAACTAATCCACCAGTGTCCCAATTTTCCTACATCCTCTCCATCATTTATCATTTTCCTTTTCTGTCATATTAGCAAACCTGATATGTGTGATATCTCAAAGTTTTTTTTAAAATTTATTTGTGTTTCTCTAATCAAAAATAATTTACTTAATTGCCAATATGTGGCTTTCTTTTGTTTTGTTTTGTTTTGCTGAGGCAATTGGGGTTAAATGACTTGCCCAAGGTCACACAGAGACTTTCATTTCTTGATCTGAAAACTGCCTGTTCATATCCTTTGACCATTTATCAATTGGGAAATACAGAAATTGGATTTCTAAGAATCAAGACATAAAAAGCCTTGTAACAAAAAGAGTTCATCTGATTTCTCTCCTTCACCATTTGAAACCAATTAGAATCAGATGCAGTCTTCCCCAAGAGTTTTGGTGGACAAACCCCACAAGGGTGATTTGAAGCTTCCCCTTCCTGACCTCCATCACACACACACAATTTGAGCCAGACACAGAACTGATTAGGGATTTTTGTTGTGGTGCTGGGTGGCTTGCACTTCATGGCACATCCCCACTTCTTTGCCAGTCCCCAAGATCCTTTCAAAAGGGTACCCATCTCCCATGGCCTGCACTGCTCCTAAACCCCCATGAAATAGAAGTGGGATTCTGGGGAATGGGTTGACCTACAAACACACACACACACACACACACACACACACACCCCTAGAATTAGACTGACTTTTTTTTATCACTGCCACTGCCATTGTTGATACCTCACCTCCCCAATTCCACATTCAGTTGTTTTTGCCCTATATGAAATAAGTTTTAAACTGGCAAAATTTCTGGTGTCCTCTCAGACCAGAGACAAATCCATGGAACTGGTCCAGAAATGGGCAAAGCTGAAATTTGAGTCCAGGTAAATTCCTCTCTGTTCCATGCTACTTGTTCCAGCTACCAAATAGATGGCTACTTGGTGCTCACCACAGTCTGCTGGCTTATTGTTTTCTAAAACTTAGTGCCCTTCACCATTCCTTTAGTATCGGTGGACTTAGCTTTGCTGTCATTGTCACACCCTACAGATGCTTTCACTCCCATTCAAAATAATTTCAATAAAATGTTGCTATGAAGTAGAATATTATCTTTTGATGAATGTTTTTAAAGCCCTTTAGGTTTTCATGGTAATTTGCGGTGTAAAATTATTTAGAGATAAGAGCCAAATTAGCTCTGGTATGCTCAGGTCGCTGTGTCCTGTTATCCATGTGAGCAGTGTTTAAATATAATCAGCCCTTCGACTAATGCAGCATAATTGTTCATTTGAAAGAGCTTTTTTTACTCCATTCAATGAGTCATTAAAATATTCAAGGGATAATGCAGTGAATTGGAAATGAATTTATCATATTATCCTGTACATACTGTAGTGCTTCAGGTAACTAGGCAGAGAGAGAAAAGAGAGGGGGAGGGAGCAAAGGAGAGAGGAGCTGGTGTTCCTGAGGAATCTGATAAACAAGGCTTTTGAATTGGTGTATGGGAAAGCTATAGACGAAGGATAGCTAGAGAGAAAGAAAATGATTTTCTTCAAGCAGCTCTCTCTCTCTCTCTCTCTCTCTCTCTCTCTCTCTCTTCTGAGAATCTGTACTCTACCACAGCTCTGCTGTTAACTTATTTTTATCAAATATGTTTATATCAGAAAGTCGTTATGGAAACCAATTCTGCCATCCAGGAGAATTCCTGGATCAGGCAGAAAACACACACACACACACACACACACACACACACACACACACGCTCACAAATTGCGCTCTCTCAATCTTTCCCTCTCTCACACACTCACATTCTCACTATTTCTCTTACATATACTCACTGTCTCACACATACATAACACACTTATTTTATCTCTCACACTGTAATGCTCACTCTCTCTCTCTCTCTCACACACACACACACACACACACACACACACACACACACACATACACAGAGTCCACAAAGGAACAACAGGCTCTTTCCCACTTAGCTATGAGCTCAGCAGGATCAGTGACTGAGGGCTAACATTGACAAAGCAGAAGGCAACAACATTCCTGAGTCCCATAATCTGGAGATGTCAGAATGAGGGAAAATGGGGATTGTTGCCCAATGAATAGGGCTGAGGCAGACAGTCTAAACTCCAGCCCTGATTTATGATCTACAATCAAGTCTCTCCTTATCATGCTGTAGGCTGTTTTCTACTAAGACAATTGCCCTTTCAAGAAAGCAAATAGGGTCATGGCAGAATAAGGTCTTAGATCCTTTGAGTCCATAATCAGAAGGAGAATCATAGAACCACATAATCTCATCATTAGAAGACAACTCTGGGGCTGTGTAGTCTAACCTCTTCTTGAATAGGAATCCACTCTATAATATTCTCTGCACAGGACCATCCAATCATTGCTAGACCTCCTCCAGTGATGGGAAGCCAACTGCCTCCCAAAGAAGTCTATCACTGGATTGCTACAGGGCCATTCTTTCTATCAAAGCCAATCTTTTCCTCCTTGAAACTTCTACTCATCAGTCCTAGGCCCACCTCTGAGGTCAAGCAGAACAACCCTAATTCCTTTTCAACACAACAGGTTTTCAGATGCTTTATGATCGCATCTGGGGCCTTATCTTTATGAGGTTAACTCTTCCTCATTTCTTCAATAAATACTCTTATACCTTGGTTTTCAGGCCCTCTGGTCACCTATCTCTGGATTCACTGGTTTCTCAATGTCTTTCCTAAAATATGATATCAAGAATTAAGGCTATAGCATGACTAGCCAGAGGGCAAAAGGACCATACTGAAACAATGGCCCAAATCACGAAATTTCAATTTGGAACAGTTTATATGGGTTTGAATACTGAGCTTCTGTTAATGCAGCTTAAGATGGTATTTACTTAATTGACCATGATTGATTCATTTTGAGCATCCGGTCCATTAAAGCTTCCAGGATTGTCTTTCTTTGTTTCTTTGTATTTTGCATCCCTACCCTTGTCATCTGGCCCACTTTCTTCCCATCCCACCCCATCCAAAAAGAAACTCTTCCTTGTAACAATTATAACAAAACAAAATAAAATTGCATATTAGGCCTTTTCACGCTGTTGAGCCATATTCCCCTTCCTGTGCTGTTGTTTGTTGGCTTATCTCAAGTGTAAGATTTTATTTTGATTCATATTAAATTTCTTTTTTACATTTGGTCCATTGTTCTCACCTGACAAGTTCTTTTGGAATCCTTATTTTTTTGTTAGCTACTCATTCTGGATTTGTATCATATGTAAGTTTGGCAAGTATTTTTTTTTAACAGAACAGGGTCAAGGACAGAGCTGTGGAGGTAATCTGCTAAAAAAAACTTTCATCTATGACACTGAACTATTAAACTACTATTTGTGGGGCCTAGTGGTTCCAAATGGACCTAAGGTTATTATCATTTAAGCCATTGTTAAATGCCATGCTGAAATCCAAGTATACTGTGTTTATATTTCTTTTAACTAACAATATAATTACCATGCCAAAAAAGGAAACAAACAGTCCAGCAATACCTTTTGGTAAACTCTTACTGATCACTACTTCCATTTCTAAATGCTCATAAGCCATCCTTTTAATATACACATATAATCCCAGATTTGGAGCCTAAAGATAGCTTCAAAGTTATCTAGACCAGCCTCATCATCTTATAGATGAGAAAAAAAAAACCATCAACAACTGAGGCCCAGAAAGGCTTTAATGACTTGCTTAGCTAAAGTCACTTAACAAATAACAGCCAGACCCTAAACCCAGTTTCTTTAATTTCAGCTCCAGTACTTTTTCTAAATTGAACAAGATTAATGTTAAACATGGAAGCCTAAGTTTAAAGAATCTACCCTTATCCCTTTTTAAAAATCAAGACATTTCCTTTTCTCTAGTCCTGTGGTATCCCATGTTCTCTGTTATTTTGTTCAGTCATCATTGACAGAGGTTTAGTAATCATATCTACCAGCACAATGCTTGGCACATAGCAAGTAGTTGATAAATGCTTACATCCTCCCTCCTTCACTCACTCACTCACTCTCTCTCCCTTCCTTCCTTCCTTCCTTCTTTCCTTCCTTCCTTCCTTCCTTCCTTCCTTTCTTCCTTCTACCAAATTACATCGGGCCTCTAAATTGTAGCTCATCTAAGCCTGGTATCCAGAGCTCATTGAAGATATTAGATGCTCTTACTCTCTCCTTACTTATCTTGATTTCAAGTACCTCTTAATTCATTTGTGTTTTGTCTTCATCAGTCAGAAGGTCACTTGTACAGAAAACAGAAATGAGCTCTGAGTCAAACAGTCCTACCTTCTATCAGCCATTATCATTGCCCCATCCATTCCAAGCAGTGCTGCTCACCTTTCTTTAATCTTCCTCTTGCTCCCCACGCCTTTTAAAACAAGACCTCTTTATTCTCCTTTTCATTCCTCACTTGCTACCAGACACTTTGCACTTCCATCTTCCTGACCTTATACTTTCTATTCATCCTCAGTTATGTTATGTATCCTTGTTTCCATCGTCTGTACAAGTTGTTGTTTTGTTTAATTCTAAATTGGTCCCATAAGTCCACTGCACTTCCACACAAGTCTCTTTTAACAACTACTTCTTTCTTCTCCATCAGAATCATTTATGTTTATGTTATCAGAATTTTAATCTTGAAAGCTTCTCATCCCTCCTGGGAAAACTTTCCCTATAGAATTATGGGTCACAGGATGTCCTTTATCTGAACTCTGAAATCTGCTCTCCCCAAAACCAGGATGCTTGTCAGAATATCCTTGTTCCTCCCCTCTGAGCACACAGAAGGATGGGACCCTGGTCGTGACACAGTAGAACTTTTCTACTAAGTCATAGATAGACTTTCTTGTGCTAAGAATTTATATTCTAAATCACAGACTCTTTGTGCATGTCATATTATTTCTCTGGACACTTCACTCCAGTGGGAATGGGCAGATGAGAACAGTTGGTTTCAATAGCTATGAAGGTGGCTGAAACAGGTGTTGTGGAGAGTCAGAGCTTGGGCAGACATCAAAGCCCCAAAGTCAGCCATTGCATCCTGAGCCATTGCCAGTCACCTTGACTTTTGTATTGCCACTGGACTTGGATGACTAGAAGTCAACTTTGTATGACTTTGCCTCACTTAAATCCAAATTCACACATGAGTCCAGATATCACTGTGATGTCATTGTTCCTCTTTAAAAACAAAGGGCAGACAGGAACAATTATGTGTCTATCAAAAACTCAACATCATTGTGATCACTTTTTCCTAAAGTTCTCCTCATGTCTACCTTGGTAACCCGCACCTCCTTATTAGCCAAAATCAGATCCAAATGATAACATCTTTCTTTATTACTTCTTCTATCTTTTGATCAATAAAATGATTATCAAGACAAGAAAGAATTGCCACCAATTCTGCTTTTTGGAGAGTAAGAACTTTGGTAGATGTCAAGATGGTTGAAGTCTCCTATTAGTGTTATGTTATGGCTCTGTGCCAAGTTTATGATCTGTTATCTGAAGTTATTGTACATTTTCTCCTTCTAAGTGGGTGGCCTGTTGTATATTCACACTCCAATATCACTTTTGTTTCTACATCCTTTCATTCTTTCCCAAATGCTCTCTGCCTCCTCCAGCTTATGACCTTCTTCACAGAAATCTATCTTCTGTATCCCCATTTCTGTGTCTAGCAGAGATAGATTATATGAGTAGGTCATGAAAATTAAGTAGATTGAGGACCTGGGAAGTTAGTGTATTGAAGGGAGCATTAACATAGATGTTGAAGAATATGAGATAGGGAGGAGAAAGAATGAACCAGGAACTGAACTCACTGAGGAAGGAAGGTGAATATTTGGGGATTAATTGATAACGACTGATAGAATATGGATTGGGTGATAAATGTGGATGGTTGCTGTCCTTTGTTTTCAAAAAGGACCAAAAAGACACCACTATCTTAAAGTCAAGGTAGAGGATGTCCAACTGTGGCTGATGAAACCAAATTTGAACTTGGAATACTTTACCACAGATTGGGTACAAATAGTCCATGTGAACATTTGGCATAGAGTCTCTAAATCTGTGGATTTCAGGTTTCTTTTGAAAAGAGTGGATCTTTTTAATTGAATTGAACTTCAATTTTGTTTTGCTGATAGAGCACAGCATCTTCTCTGATGAGGGCATGCTATGTTGGTTGATCCTGTGTCAGTGTCTGCCTTGTAATGCAATCAATTCCAAATAAAAGTAGATAGTATGAACTTTAAAGGAGAAGAAGTTGTTTAGTGAAAGTGAAAAAGAGAGAACCTGGAAGTGGAAATGACGGATAAAGAATATTCCAACTCTCCCACTATAACCCTTGAGTTGGAGGAAAGAGAGAGAGGTATATAAGAAAAAATAGCCAGTATTTGAAAGAACAGAAAAAAGAAATGAACATAGCATATGTTGATTTACATTCAATTACAGTCAATGAATTTGCATTCAGTTACAATTACAATCAATACATAGTTCTCTTTCTGGATGAAGATGGCATTTTCTATCCAAAGTATATTGGGATTGTCTTCGATCACTGAGTCACTGAGAAGAACCAAATCTTTCATACTTGATCATCGCTATCTTGCTATTACTGTATACAATGTATTTCTGATTCACTCAGCATCAGTTTATGTAAATCTTTCCAGGCCTTTCTAAAATCAGCTTGTTCAGCATTTTCTATAGACCAGTAATATTCCGTTACCTTCAGATACCACAACCTATTCAATCATTCCTCAATTGATGGGCATCTATTCATTTTCCAGTTCTTTGCTACCATAAAAATAGCTGCTACAAATATTTTTGTGTATGTGGGCTTTTTTCCCTCATAAAGGAAGTTTCAAAGTGTTAATTATGAAGCATATATTTCAGATGGAAAAGTGGAAGGAATAAAATATTGTGGAGTTAAAGTGAATCTAAGTACGGGAATAGCCAGGAAGAGGATAGGGAACAGAGTTTGTATATCAGTGGGGGTGGGGGAGCAAGGGAAGGAGGAAGGTGTTCAGAATTACCTGGATGAGGCAAATAGAGTGGAAGTGTGCTGACTTTTGAGGAATGAGTGCAGACAAAGCCTCAGTGACTAGAGAGATGCACATATGATTAGGCTGTTCAAGACCATACTTCGAGATTCAACCTCATGATAAAAATAATGTTGTATCTTGGGAAGCCTCAGCAGGATTAAGCCTTAGCACACAGAAGAATGGGACCCTGATCATGACATAGTGATGCTTTCCTGTGGGACAGAAGGTGGAAAGTGCCTTGTCCATGCTGGCCTTGTACTAGAAACAGGCCAGTAAACAAATGTTTGGAAACTTCTGTCCTGTAGCTTGGTACCCGAAATGGCCTTTCTTGGAGGTAGGTGGAGGAGGTCTTGGGTCCAGGTGAGGCCCAGGAACTGGATATATTTGTTATCTCTCAATATTTGAAGGGCTGTCATGTTGGAGAGAGATTAAAATTTTCGGGGGGGTTCCAAAGGGAAACCAGAGTTTGGCTAAGGGCAACCTTCTAACAATTCAAGATATCTAACAATGGGATGGGATCACTAGATCATTCAAAAAGCTATTATTAAACACCTTAGTACCAGGAACGGTGCTAAATGATTACAATATGAAGACAAAAATGAAATAAGGAAAACATGTTCATATTTAAGAATTTATAAAATATTTTTAAATGAATATGATGAAAATGAAAGTGGTTTGGGGAGAATCAAGAAAGGCTTCCTATAGTAGGTGGCCTTAAATTGTGTCTTGAAAGAATCTAATTGAGGACGTAGAACATTCCAGGCATGGGGGGACAGCCCAAGTATGGACATAGAAGATGGAATCTTATGCAATGTGTAAGTACGTCAGTTATTGAACCATAGAGTGCATGAACATGAGTATATGTATGGTCTGTAAAGGTAGGAAGGGACCAGGTTATAAGAAACTTTAAATAACAGAGAGGTAATAGAGAACCAGTGAATAATAATAAAACAACTAGCATTTACCTAATGTTTACTATATGTCAGGCATTGTGCTAAATACTTTGCAAATATTATATTATTTGATCCTCACAGAAACCCCAGGAGGTAGATGTTATTATTATTTATTATTATTCCCACTTTACAGTTGAGGAAACTGAGGCACATAGCAGTTAAGTGACTTGCTTAAGATCACATCACTGATAAGTGTCTGAGGTCAGATTTGAACCCAGACTCCTGATTGCAGACCTAGCACTCTATCTTCTATGCCATCTGATTATTATTGAGAACCTATACTTGAGGAAAATCATTCTGGCAGACTGTGGCGAATGGATCAGAGCAGCAGGAGAAATCACATAGGCGATTTGGTCATGAGCACTCTTATGGGATCATAGATTTAAAATCTTAGCAGTCATTTGTTTCAGACCCTTTATTTTCCAGATGAGGAAACAAAGCCAGTCCCTAAGAAACCTGGGAGCTATAATCTTCTCAACAAACATAACAGACTAATCCACCTCTGGCTGCTGAGGAGACCTCCGATGGCACCTCTGGCCTTTCAAAGGTTGTCACCTGGTCAATTTTCTCTCTGGATACTCATTTATCTACAATGGGGAGAGAACAAACACAAGAGAGACCAAAGAAACAGAGGCACCTTGAGTTCATAGACACATGGCAGCGCAATAGGAGATAGGGTTTCCTGTTCCTCCCTGGCCAATTAGCTCACTGCAGTCTTTTTCCCTTGAAAATCCCCAGGCCTATGAGGGAAGGGAAGGCATGAACCATCTGCCAGAGCCCTTCCTGCGCACCCTCGGTACCCCCTTCAGTATCCTCCACCATCAATATTTCCACTATTTCCTCAGCCAACCAGAAGACTGTTATTCCACAGCATTAGTCACTCATGGCCATAAGGCTGGTCGAGCCTTATTTTGGATCAAAACTAAGTAGGGAATATTACCTGGCTCTGAAGTGCTGGGGAGGATTCTTCATTAAGCCGAGGAACCTGAACCCAGGCTTCCATATACTTGCTGAGCATGTAGGAAGATGGGGGGCAGTGGGGAGAGTACCTGTGCTACACGTAGAAAGCCACAGAGTTGAGATTCGAACCAAGGTTTTCTGAGTCCAGATCTACACTCTTTTCCCTTATATTAAATGGTTGCTGGAAATATTCAAGCACAGGATGGATGACCATCTGTTAGGAATATTGTAGAAGGGATTGCTTGTATCGGGTGGGAGGTTGGATTAGGTCACTTATAAAATCTCTTTCAACACTAACAGTTCGTGATGTCCTTGGATGGACTGAATGCCTGCTGATCACATTTCCCTTCCAGGGACTTTAATGGGCCATAATGGAGATGGTCCTCAGCCTAGGGTCAGGAAGATTTGAATTCAAATCCTGCTTTATATTCTTCTTAGCTGTGTGATTAGACAAAATCATTTTCCCTCTGTTTGCCTCAGTTTTCCCATCTTTAAGTAAAAATCATAATAGCATGTATCTCACAGGGTTGTTGAATGGATCAACTGAGATAAAATCTGTGTAGTCCTTAGCACAGTTCCTGTGGCACTTAATATCAGAGGCACTTAATAAATGCTTATTCTCCTCCCTTTCTACCACCCCATCCCCAGCTAAGGATGCTTCTTCTTCCTTCTAGTAGCCTGGTATGATTATAAAGCTCCATCCTGGAATCATAGGAACCAAGGCTGCTCACAATAGGGTCAAAGGGCAAGAGGCCAGAAAACAGAAAGGGAAGATGTGATCAAACAGTGGGTACGGCCATTCTCGAGGAAGAATGCCTCCAGAGATTTCCTGACAGATATACAAAATCTGACCTATGAAATGGGTGTTTGGAAGAATTGAGCAGGTATTAGAAGGTGCCCGTGTCTGGTCTTTTGGCAAAAACATAAGCGATGACAGTAACAACAGTAAATCTCACATTTATATGGCACTTTAAAGTTTACTGAGCAGTTTACATAGATTATCTTATCTGAAGATAGGGGACAGCTAGGTGATGCAGTGCTAGATTTCTCTTCCCGAGTTCAAATCTGGCCTCAGACACTTACTGGGGTGTGACCCTGGTTGAGTCACTTAACTCTATTTACCTCAGTTTCCTCCTCTGTAAAATGAGCTGAAGAAAGAAATGGCAAAGCATTCCACTTTTTCTGCCAAGAAAAACCAGAATCTAGTGTGAAAATAGGGTCTGGGCCAGAAGGAAGACCATAGTTGTTACTCTGAACTCAGCAAGACAACGCTATGTTCCCCAAGAGAAATTCAAGCTGTTAACCACATGCTGCTTAATCACCTAATTTTATGGCCACTATGATGCTCTGCGGGGACAAAAGAGGCATAAGAAATTATTTCCACCATCAGAGAGTCAAGTCAGACCACAGCCATCACCTCCACTATTATCTCACTTCAATCCACAGTGGAGACAGCCCAGGACACAGAGCCCTTGTGGAAAATGGCCATATGCCTCAGACTCCCCAGTTCCGCCTCCAGCCTGGTCCCTGCAGAGGAGCACCACTTATGGAAACAAACCTGGCAGGAACTTCTGCAGAGGCTACAGTCGCACATTTTCAGCAGCCACAACCCCTGGAGGACCAGAAAGGAAAGTTCTCAGACCCCAAGTCCTCAGCCCTGTGAGCTGGTTCAACGTCAGAGACACAGAACGTTTTATCAGTGGGAATGAATGGAGGAGATGAGTTTATCCCAAGGTCTGCTAGCCTTTCCAATGGACTTAGAGCGGATACCTCTGTGTTGTCTTCTTTCTATTAGGACAGGAGCTTTTTGAGAGCAGGAATTGTCTTGCCCTTCTATTTGCAATCTGAGAAGGGCGTAGAGACATTCCAGGAACTGGGGTGGAGGCACAGGATGAGAAAAGAGATGGAGAACAGAATGAGGAGAGAGTTTTGTCTTGAACAGTGGCTTCTGTGACAAAGACCTGGCTTATTTCAAAACAAACTGCTTAAAAAGAAAAGCTAATGTAATATATAGAAGCTGCAAAAATAAAATTAGAATGCCAAGATCCCTTTACTGTACTTGATCAACCAAATCCAGAAAGCAGAGGGAATAAATATATAGTGCCTACTAGTGCTGGGTACTGTGCTAAGTGCTTTGCAATTATTATCTCATTTCATCCTCACAACAACTCTAGGAGGCAGGTGCTCTTATTATCCCCTTTTTACAGTGGAGGAAACTGAGGCAGATAGTGGTTAAAGTGACTTACTTTGGGTCTAGTAAGTGTCTGAGAGACAACACCATATCACCTCCTTGCACTTCATCTGCAACATATTGTCTGATTCCTGGCCACGTCTTACTGAGACGTTGTCAAATCAGTGTTTCTGAGAAGTCTGTAAATCATGTTATTCCAAGAGGGACTGAATTATGTAGAAGTACTCGTGTTCAAGGCAAGAAGAGTAAAAGAAAGCATCAACTCCTTCATGAGGTAGTGAGCTCTTCATCACTGGAAGTATTCAAGCAGATCAATCAATAAGTATGTATCAAACACTTACTATGGGCCAAATGCCAAGGATACCAAAGCCAAAGCAAAACAAAAATCTCAGCCCCTGCCCTCAGGGAGCTTACATATTAATGGGGGAGACAATATGTGTGTACATAAGTGAGTCCATAAAAAGTTGTAACTTCAAAGAGGAAGAATCAGTGCCAGAGGCATCTTAAGCAGAAGACAGTGTAAAGAAATTAGGGATGTTGATGGGCAGAAGGGAGAAGGGAGACCATGCTGGCCTGGGCAGGGGCACAGAGACAATGGATGGAGGATTGTCCTGGGTAACCACAAGTGGACTTCTATTAGTGACTCCAAGAGTTTGTGGAGGGGGGGGAAAGTGTAATGAGGGAAGGGCACAAAGGAGCTAGTAGTGGGGAGCCATAGATGCCAAAGGACTTTATCTTTGGTCCTGGGAGTAAGAGGGAGCCACAATTACCTCCTCATGAGCAAGAGGGTCTCAAACTGGATTTCCTCTCACCATCTCAAACCCGACATATCCAAAGCAGCAGTCTCTCTCTTTTTCTCCAAATCCTTCCCTCTTCCCAAGCTATCTCTTAGTCTTAAGGGCACCACTAGCATTCATCCCTGCTCAAAATCATTGCTAAATCTTCTCTTTTTGACCTCATGACATCTCCCATATTCATCCCTTTCTCTCCATGGCCATAACCTTTGTTTAGGCACTCATTACTTGCAATTAGCCTTCCAACCTGTCTTCCTGCCTCGAGCTTCTGTACATTCCAAATCATTCTGAACTTCAGCTTCCAAAGGCTCCTTCTTCCCTCTGAGATTATATTTTGATTATTACTATTGCCATCATCATCATCATCATCTTATTGGCCCACAAACACTCTGACTAGAAACACTGGCTTTCTTGGAGTTCTTCCAGTGTAATTCTCCATTTCCCATCTCTTTGCCTTCACACTGTCTCCTTTCTATCTTTACAGCATTCTACCTCTACCTCCTAGGTTCCCTGACTTCCTTCAAGACTACTACAGAGGGACTTTGGGGGTCCACCTTCCAAATGCTAGTTTCTTGATTACTTACAGTACCCTCTTTCTACTCAGAATATTTTATACCTGGTTGTTGTCCTGTTGCCTATTCTGTTAGAACACAAGCTCCTTGAGGGTACAAACTATGATTTTGTCTTTCTTTGTATCCCCAGTGTTTAACACAGTGCTTGGTATATAGAAAATGCTTCACGAATTCTTGACAACTTTTTGATTTGATTTGATTCAGTTATAAGAAAATCACCCTGGCCATTTGATGGAGAATAATCAGAGCAAGAAGAGGCTTGAGGCAGGGAGACCAATTAGAAGGCTATTAGAATAGATCACATGAGGGGTTGTGAGAGTAGAAAGAAGGGGATATAAGGTAGAAAAAACATGATTGGCAACTGCTTGGATATGGAAGGTGGGGTGTAGGAATGAGTAGTGTAAGAGGAAGCAGAGGTCATAACCTAGGTTATTGGGAGGATGATAGTGCCCTCAACAGTAATAAGAAAGTTAGGAAGAAGATTAAAGGTGATGGGGGAAAAGAATGAATCCTGTTCTGGGCATGGTGAAGCAAGAAAGGAAAGAAAGGAAAGGAAGGAAAGGAAGGAAGGAAGGAAGGAAGGAAGGAAGGAAGGAAGGAAAAGAGGAAGGGAGGGAAGGAGGAAGAAAGAAAAAAGAAAGAAGGAAGGAAAAAAGAGAGAAAGAAGGAAAGCTAGATAGAGATAAAGAGATATATCTGGAATTCACCTGTCCAGATATACCATTGAACCTACAGGAGCCAAAGTGGTCACCAAAAGAAATGATACAAAGAGAAAAAGAGAAGAGGACCCAGAACAGAACCTTGGGAGACAGTGTTGATAATTAAATCAACTTAATGACTAAATTTTTCTTCTAATTCTAAGGATCTCTGCTTGGAGGCCTGGAAACCAGCTCTAACACATAGTGTCTGTGTGACTTTGGACAAATCACTTAATTTCTCTGCTTCAGTCTCGTCCCCTGCTAGATGAGAGGGTCAGATCTTCTCATGCTTAGCACAGTGTTCCCATGAAACAATCAGTGATGGAGACAAAACAGAATGTGGGCTAAGTGAGCATGGACATGTAACATCTTGCCTTCAAAAAACTTTGGAATCCCATTGTTGGCTGGCTAGAATTCCAATTCAGTCTCAGATACCTCCTGGGTATGAGAAGCTGGGCAAGTCATTTTACTTCTGCCTCAGTTTCCTCCACTGTAATATGGATCTAATAACAGCATCCATCTCCCAAAGTTGTTGTGAGAATCAAATGAAATAACATTTGTAAAGTCCTTGGCACAGTGTCCTGGCACATAGTAGGCACAATATAAATTTATTCCTTCCCCTTCCATTCTCTCTCTCCAACCCCTTAAAAACTGATCCAAGATCTTGTCAGTCACAGCTCTGTCATTCCCCACATTGTTACACTGCATTCCCTGTCTAGCTTCTCCCCAGCCTCACTTCTCTTTGCCATGTGAGCACAGTGTGGCTCAGTGGTCTGGTCTGGCCAACAAGGAGGCAGAGATGATAGGCAGCAGAATTCATGGTGCACTGCAGCAAAGAGCCTTGGAGACTCCTATGTCCAAACAGTTGCCAGTCATAAAGGAGTTCTTTCCAAGGTCCTGAACAAGGAGATCACCCTGAGTGGTCCAGGGTGAGTTTTTAAAAACGGGGGACAGGAGAAGGTCAGTCCCCAAACTCTCATCCCCTTCACCTTTTCCCCAGCTCTGGTGCCACCTTACTAGGGCAGAGAAAAACAGTAAGAAGGAAGGAGCTCAGGGCCAGCCCAAGGAAGCGTTTCTTGGCAGGAAGGAGGGGGCATGGACAGGGTGGGAGAGCAGGGGCTCAGGGCTTCTAGAGCTGCTGGCCTGTCAAGCACTTAGCTGAGAGTTAGCTTTCCCTAGGGGGATGGGGTTGGTGTTTTCTTGTCTCAGTTGATGAACAGATTCTGGGTGGCAGGAGTCACCATAGAAACAGGTGCTATCTTAAGCAAATGAGCCTTATTAACCTTAAGAGTGGTGGAGTTTTCACAAGATTGCACATATAGGGTAGAAGCGAGAGCGGAGGTTTGGGGGGGAGAGGAGAAAGGGAGGGTGGGGCTACTATGGCTTTGGAATACTCACTCTGTGGGTGCTTCAGACACAATGCATGTACATGCATCTGCAGTGCCATGTGTATGACATGGAAGAACATGTGTGTCTACGTTTGCATGTGGGATTTGGCAGAGGCGGGAATGGGGCTGTTATGGGGTTGACTAGTAGGACCCGTGTCCTGCCTTTCCTCCAAGAAACAAACATTACTGCAAAGAACTGGTCTTGGGGAGTTGACCCAGAGTTGGCAGAGGTCAGCCAGGCTCCTGTCTCTGGTGGTTCTACTCTGTGTACAGTCCCACATTGTCCAGTCTGGTTCTGGGTTCAGATGTGGGGTTGTCACTCTTCCACCTCCTTGATTTATTCTTCCTCTGTCTCATTCCTCATCCACTGATAGATCCAGGGGGCATCTTATCCAAAAATGGATCAGTTCAGTTTCATTTGATTCAATAAGTATTTGTTAATAATCTGTTGGGCATAAGATGCCCTGCCAGGCACTGGGGGTTCCAAGGCCAAAGTGAGTGAGACTCTGCCCTTCAGAAGCTCATCATTCTACTAGAAGACTGTGTTTACACAGACAAATAAATGCAAAGTGCAGGCCCAAGGCCCAGACTTGTGACTTAACTGAATTGGTTGAGAAAACTCCCTTTATCAGCACAGGCCAGTCCTTTCTCCTCTTCTTAGAGAGCTGCCTGGAGGGCTGAGAGGTTAAGTGACTTGCCCAAGGTCATGCAGCCAGTGTGAGTCAGTTGTTGGAGGACTATATAAAAAATAAAAAGAGAGATATATATACCAAGAAAATATATAGTTGTTGAAGGAAAGGGAGACAATTCACAACCTGGGGGACCAGGAAAGCCCTTAGGGTCCTAAAGGCAGCATCTGAAGTGCATCTTGAAGTACAGAAGTGAATTAGAAAGGCAGGATTTGAATCCAGTTCCCCTAACTGCCAATCCAGTGCCTTTACCACTGCATCACACAGCCTCACCCCCCATCTCTGAAAGTACCAAGCCTTTGGCTTTGCTTTGACCCTTCCCTTTCCTCTCTCCTTCCAGCCTCTGTTTTGTTCCTGTGTGTGCCCATCACTGACCGGATCTTGTTGCATCCAGTTCCACTCCATCTCCCACCTCTAACCCCTTCTTGTTCTTCACACAGCCTCCTCATGGGTCTCCCTGTCTCCAATCCATCTTCCACTCGGCCTCCAAAGAGCAATCGGGACTAAGTGACTTGCTGAGGAGCACACAGCCAGTAAGCATCTGAGGCCAGATTTGAGTCAGATTTGGTGGTGCTCTCTCCGCTGAGCCACCTAGCTGCCCCATGATATTCCTTAAGCACAGATCTGACCGTGTCAGTGCCACACTTAATAAACACGAATAGCTGCTTATTTAGCCTTTAGGATAAAATAGAAATTCCTGCTCAGTAATTGAGACCTTCGTGACTAGGCCCTAATCTTCCCAGCATCATTATCCAGGATCTATCAACCATGGCCTTGCTCTTCCTCACAGAGGGTACCCCATATTTGTCTCTGTGATCTTGTCTTGAATACCCAGTTTCTTCATCTCTGCCTTCAACAATCCCTGCTTTTCCTCAAGACTCAGCTTAAGCTATTACTTTCTATAAGATACTATTCCTGGTCCCTCCATTGGCTAATGTCCTCTCTCCCAAAATGACCTGGTATTTATTTTACATTTATTTCTCTTATACATATAGGCAGCTAGGTGGTGCAGTGGGTAGAGAATTGCACTTAAAGTTGGGAAGATCTGAATTAAAATCCATCCTCTGATGTTTGCCAGCTGTGTGACCCTGGGCAAGACTTAGCTTCTGTCTGCCTCAGCTTCCTCATCTGTAAAATGGGAATAATAATAGCATTTTCTTCCCTTGGTGGTTGTAAAGATCAAATGAAAGAATATTTGTAAAGTGCTCTGTGAATCTTAAAGTGCTACATAAATACAATTATTGTTGTGGTTATTCTTATTTCTTCCATACAAATGCTAGACACACACACACACACACACAAACCCATCCTTACTTACACATTATATGTAGTTGTTCCCTGGCCTGCATGGGATGCCAAATGTTCCCATCCTGTTACCTCCTACTGGCTGTATGTTCAAAGGCAGGGTCTATGCAACACCTTCAGTCACCAAAATAGATTTTTTTTTCTCTTAGTACAGAATTTGTATTTCTGTGTCCCACGGAAGTCTGTCTATACCTCTCTTGTGCAGCAATCCTGCTGTATTTGGTACTATGGTTATCAGTATCTTAGCCCCTAGATTGTAAACTCCATGAGGGCAAGAACCATAGCTGTCTTATCTATACACTTCAAGGAGAGGTTGAGTGGCTGCTAATTGGGTAATTAAGAAATAAGGCAGCTAGATCACCAGGCCGGGATCATCAGCAAGACTGAGTTCAAATCCAGCCTCAGACACTTACTAGCTCGGTGACCCTAGGTTCCAGTTTCCTTATTTCTAAAGTGAGTGGGTGTAGGAAACCCAAAAGGGGTCAGCAAGTATTGGACACAACTGCAAAATCACTCAGCCACAAAAAAGAGAGAAAAAAGAGATAGATTAGTTGGCTCAGGAGGCCCCCTCAAGTGCTGGAAGGGTAAGATCCTCCACATTGCCAGTTGCCTGAAATAAAGAAGAGACAAAGTCCTCATCTAGCATAGAGAGGTTCCATTAGCTGTTCTGGCTCCTTTGGGTTGGGTTCTTTCCCACAGAGATAGAAATAGCAGGAAACAAAACTCTCCATTGAATTTTCTAAGCTTTCAGACCCAGAGAGTCTGGGCCTGTTCTAGGCTTCTTTGAAGGAAAAAGTATGGCTTCCCCACATTAAGTACACATTACAGGCTTCTGGAGAAATGTACTGCTGCCGGCAATTACTCCTTTCTGAGCAAACAGATGGGATCTAATTGTTGTTACTGTCAGGGTGATTGCAAATATCATATAAAAAGGGGGGGAAGGCTTTGGAGGTATTGTTTTTCAAATAAAAATTCAGAAACTATGTATAGATATTATGCATCCAGGGAGCTGTAAAGATCAAACTGTTTATATTACCCTTAAATATAGTCTTTAGTTGGAGGCATTGGGAAGGGGGAGTGACTTGGAGGTACAAAGCTCACCCAGGGCTTAAGATGAGGGAATAATAGGACAGCAGTAACTTATTTTTTTTACTGGGGTAGGGGAGAACAACCAGTACCCTTGTGATTGGCCAGAGCCCCAGAAAACTAGAGCAGTTATCTGAGTAATTTCACAGGCCCCATTAGCCCAAAGTGCTGCCTTCCCACAGACCCACACAAGGAAAGCTGCACATTCTGTGGGAAGGTGGGAGGACTGCATGGCAGTACCAGCCAATGGTTAATGGGCCCTGTGCCGAGGCTTCAAGGTGCCTTCCAGGGAGCCATAGTCAGAGCCCAGGGCCCAGGAGGAGGAAGGGCTTCAGCACCAGGACAGCCTGCCGGTCTAGACCCCTTCAGACATGCAGGGCCAGGCCTAGGGCTTCCCTACTTACAAATAACAGAATGGAAAAGGGGCCTCAGACGCCAATCTTCTCTGCTCCATATCTACAGCCCTCCCCCCAGCAAAGAGTTATCCAGTCTCTGTTTGAAGACAACCAGCATCATTTCCCCACAGCCAAGCAATCCATTTCTTTTGTGTTGGGCTCTCATTGTCAAACTTTTTTCCTTAACACAGGCTTACATTTGCCTTTTTATAATTTCCACCCATTATTTCCAGTTCCTATCTCTGGGGTCAAGAAAAATAACTAATCTCCCTTTTACAAGACAGTCCTTCAATCCATTTGTTCCTTTCCTGCCTCTCTACTGCCTTTTTCCCTAAACTCATTCCTTGTTAGATGTCCTTGTCATATATTTTATAGTCTTCTCACCATTCTAGTTATCCTTTCCAGATGTCTCTGGCCTGTCTAAATTTTCCCTAAAATGAAATGCTCAAACCTGAATGTAGTACTTCAACTTGATTTAAATCAATCAATATTTATTTATTTATGTGTCTTGCTTTAAAAAAGTGATACAGGGGCAGCTAAGGCAGAACAGTAGGTAGCTCTGGCCCTAGAGTCAGGAGGACCTGAGTTCAAATTCAGCCTCAGATACTTACTAGCTGAGAGAGACAGAGAGAAAAAAAGGGAGAGAGAGAAAAAAAAAGAGAAAGAGAAGAAGAAAGAGAGAAAGGAAGAAAAAAAGAAAGAAAAAAGAAAGAAAGAGAAAGAAAAGAGAAAAAGAGAGAAAGGAAGGAGGGACAAAGGAAGGAGGAAGGAAGGAAGTGATATAGTTGCAATGTGACATCAGTGGCAGCTTGACAACTAAAACAGCATGACATCACAGCTTGTATGACATCTGGGACAACAGGAAGTTATACAAACTCAAATCTCTAAGTTAGAAAGGGACTCATAAGTAATTTTGTCCACTTCCTGCCCAACTGTAATCAGATAATTCTCACTCTATAGGTCTGTTTACAAATGTGTTGTCTTCATGTCAGGGAGCCCCAGAGGGAGGGTGGAGGCATCCTATCTTTATTGTCTTAAAGCACATTTCTCTTTATTAACTTTCTGTTGCTTATCATATAGAATATCATATAGTAATACATGTTTATCATGTAGAATAAAATATTTTATCCACCAGTAAGCAATAAGAACCTCGAGGATCGAGACTGTCTTATTTAAACCTTGTATTTCCCTCAGTTACTTACTCTGTACACAGTAAGTGTCCCATAAATATCTATTTACAGTTATGTAATACGGGGCTGAGAATGTCTTTACCTATGGCTTAGCTCTTTGCCCATAGAGGCTCAGAACAAGCCCCAGAATTCTCTTTTTTTTTTTTTTTTTTTGCTTTTTGCTGAGGCAATTGGGGTTAAGTGACTTGCCCAGGGTCACACAGCTAGGAAGTGTCTGAGACCAGATTTGAACTCAGGTCTTCCTGACTTCAGGGCTGGTGCTCTAACCACTGCGCCACCTAGCTGCCCCCCAGAATTCTCTTTTCCATGAGATTCCCCATTTTCTCTCCAAGTCTGCAACTCTTCATCCTGTCACTAGCCTCTCTGAGGACCTTTCCTAATGAAAAGAAATTTCCTTTCTTTAGTCCTTATGGGTAATTGACATCAAACTGGAAAAGTCCATTATTAGAAAGGCATTTCCCAAGCCTATTATACCTTCCCCTTAGGAAAAAAATATTTGTAGTCCCTGTAAATCAGACTGGATAGATAGGGTCATTCACAGGCACATATTATAAACATCCATTAATTAAAATATAATATAGTTACGGGCAATTTTCCCAAATAAGTAGGCCATGTGAAGGTACATAGTGTTTCATAAATACATTAGAGTTTTATGCAATAGACAAACATGTCACAAACATAAACATAATCACTAGGACATAAGACAAAACTGCATACTTAGATTAAATATATACCACATGTAAATAATGCATACCATCACCAATCAGTGTTGCATGGTGTTATTGTTAAGTCATGTTCGACTCTCTGGGACCTTATTTGGATTGTTTTTTTTTGTTTTGGGGTTTTTTGGGCAGTAATACTAGAGTACTTTATCATTTCCTTCTCCAGCTCATTTTATAGATGAGGAAACTGAGGTAAACAGGATTAAGTGACTTGCCCAGTCACACAATTAGTAAGTGTCTGAGCCAGATTTGAATTCAGGTCTTCTTGACTTCAGGCTCAGCAGTCTCTCCACAGTACCTCCTGGCTGTCCCCTATCAGGTCTGCAGGCAGCAAGCCAAATACAGAGGCAGTACACAAGACCCTCTCTTAAGGTTATGTGAAAATACTCAACCGATATACTTAGCTCTGGGGCATCATGTGCCAGTCTGGTCATGGACCACCTAATCCAACCACTTGTACAGTAAGCCAGCGCCCATTCTGCCTCCTTGGCATCCTCATGCCCACTGCTCTGCCAACTCAATCGTAAGCCTGCAGAAGAGAGAAACAAACCATTTCTGTCTCTTTCCCTAATGCGGTAGATGCCCCAGGCTGCATCCATTCTCTTAGGGCATCATAACCATGGCTCGTTTCTCTCTGAAGCCTTCAGAGCTAGAGCCATAGCTGATACTCAGCTGAGAGATGGGCTGGTTGTGAGGTTCCATGCTCTCGCTCTTTGAGGACTCTTTAAGCACACATTAGTAGACAAACATGACAAATAACCAAATATTTATGGTGTCACTTTTTGTAGTAACAAAAACTTACTTATCCCATTGATTAGAGAGTAGCTGAGGGGCAGCTAGGTGGCGCAGTGGATAGAGCACCGGCCCTGAAGTCCCTGGGCAAGTCACTTAAACCCAATTGTCTCAGCAGAGACAGACAGACAGACAGAGACAGAGACAGACAGACAGAGAGACAGACAGAGAGACACAGAGACAGAGAGACAGACAAAGACAGAGAAAGAGAGAGACAGAGACAGAAAGACAGAGACAGACAGACAGACAGAGACAGAGACACAGAGACTAGCTGAGTTGTAATATATGAAAGAGGCAGCTAGGCAGCACCATAGTGCATAGAACACTGGGTTGGGACCCTCAGTTTCCTCATCTATAAAATGAGCTGAGAGGGAAATGGAAAACAACTCCAGTCTCTTTGCCAAGAGAATCCCAAATGGGGTCACAAGGAGTCAGGCATGACTGAAATGACTGAACAACAAAAAGCTTTTGTGATAAACAATGATTAGTCTAATAAAGTAATGCAGAGCCAACTAGCTGTAAACACTACTGCACCACTACTGTGGTTTCGTATATAAAAGCAACACCAATATAGTGAAAACAGGCTGGAGTGTGGAGTCCTGTGTTCAAATCCTACCTGACATTTACTGTGTGACCCTGGAGCAAGCCATGGAACTTAGCTGCTCATCTATAAAATGAGGTAGGTCGATTAGATTACCTCTGGGGCCTTTTACAGCTTGAGATCTGTGATTCTTTGCTGGTTGGTCAACCTCAGACTAATTGTAATGACCCATCCTGGACACAGGACAGAGGATAAAAAGAATGGAGGACAGGGACAGGGGTTGCATTGTGGGAATTTCCATGGGCTGGTAATCGATGTGCCTGGTACAAGTGAGGGTTCATGGTAGAAAAAGGTAGGATCGTAATCAGGACAAGGGGGGAGGGGAGCAAAAAAAAGATTACAAAAACAGGCAAATGTGGCTCTCATTCAAGCCTCCTCATGCATAGAGTAAAGACTTTGGCCTCATTCTCAATGGAGTGCTCATGCTAATTCCACTGAGCCTCTTGCCCAGGCCCCGGCGCCCAAACACTCTTGCTTGGCTTTTCTCTGAAAATGTCAGACATGGCTAAGACATTGTCTGTAGCTGGAGAGAAAACTGGATAGGACAGAAGACATTAGGTTTGGAAAACCTGAATTCAAATTCTGCCCAAGACACTGACTAGCTGTGTGACCTTAGGCAAATAACTTACCCTCTACCTTCTCTGTACAACTGGGATAGTAATGGCAACTAACCCCCAAGGTTGTTGTGCGAATCCAAAGAAAGCTGACTTAAAGCCCTTTTGCAAACCTTAAAGGGCTAGATGGTTTTATTTCTTTATTGTTATTGTTATTATTGTTATTACAGAGCACTTGGATGGCTCAGTGGATAGAGTTCCGGGTCTAGAATCAGGGGAAGACCTAAGTTCAAATGTGGCCTCATTTACTAGCTGTGTGACCCCAGGCAAGCCACTTAACCCTGTTTACCTCAGTTTCCCCAAATCATTCCAGTATGTTTGTCAAGAAAACCTCAAATGGGGTTATGAAGAGGTGAACACAACTGAAATAAAATGAACAATACCACCAGAAATCATTTCTAATTAGGCAGCAGGTGGCAGAATGGATAGAGTTCTGGTCTGAAGTCAAGAGGATCTGAATTTGAATCCTACCTAACAGCCTGGAAAATCACTAATCCTCTGCTTCAGTTTCCTCATCTGTAATATTGGGGATAACAATAGCTTCCAGGGTTGCTGTGAGGATCAAATGAGGCAATATTTACAAAATGCTTTGCAAACCTCAGAGGCCTCTATAAATGCTAGCTGTGATTATTATTAATCTGCTCCCAAAATTTCTAACTTGATCAGGATGAGTCCTGGCAATGAAATGAATGAATAAAAGGACACTATATTTCTTCCTTGGCTACTGACAGTTGTCTTGCTGGGTAGGCCCTATGCATATCAAGTGAAATGGTTTATTGTGGTTAAGACATTATCATCTTCCCATTGTGTTCTGGAGATATGCAATATTAGTGTAGATATTGGCTCCCAAAGTGGCCCCAGTGCCACTATGTTCAGGATAGTTCATGCTCTTTTGTCCATTTACCTTTTTTTTTTTTTTTTTTTTTTTTTGCTGAGGCAGTTGGGGTTAAGTGACTTGCCCGGGGTCACACAGCTAGGGAATGTTAAGTGTCTGAGATCACATTTGAATTCAGGTCCTCCTGACTTCAGGGCTGGTGCTCTATCCACTGCGCCACCTAGCTGCCCCTGTCTGTTACTTTTTTTTTTTTTTTTTTTTCAATGATGTGCACACAAGTGAGACTTTCAGAGGGTTCAGCTCGGTGATGATTGACTGGTTATGTTTAGATATCTGATATTAGTCACCAAATCCCAGGTAAGTCTTTCTCTCAGCCAGGGGCCCAAGAGCTTCCATCTTCTGGGACTGGTGCTTGCTCCCTGCTAGGATGCTATGTGAAGCACATCTACAGAACTGACACTGGTCAATTTGGCAGTTTTAGACCAGTGGTTTCTAACTGATCTGATCCGATGCCTTCAGAAACTTTTCGTGCCCTTCCAATGCCTTTCCAAATGAGATGAGATCATCCGCATGCTTCCAGCTAGTCTATGTCACCAATTGCTTTTTCTCATGAGCTGGGCTCTCAGAAATCCCTTCTAGCATGTGCTCCAACTGGCAGCATCCCACTGGTACATAGTGACCTTTGTTCCCTTTTATTTTCCTCTGCCTTGTGGGCCTAATATATACCCACAGTACAGATCCAATGATGAAAACCACTGAAAGGGTTAACAGACAGGACATCTTAGATAAATAGACAGACAGAGCTTTTATTAAGTTCATATTATGTTCTCAGGTACTATGCTAAGTACTGGGGATATACAAGTGAATAAGACCCTGCCCACCTTTAGGAAGTTATGTTGTAATGACATAAGATGCTGTTTAAAATTCTGTAATCTATACACATCAGAACCTTCTTCAATACTTCCCATATATGAGGTAGGGGACTATGAGACTTCTTTGTAATACCATTAACAATTCCTTCAGGAGACTCCTGGGATTCACTGTCTCAGAGAGTACAATTTTTCAGAGCATTCTCAGAAAGGTCAGGAGTCATGAAGGTAGGTTGTGTTTTGTATTCATGTGGTAAAGAATGCACCATCTCTGAGTTTCTTCCTCAAATGATTCTTCATCCAGTCCAGATTGGCAAAAGAAGGTTCCTCAGCCTGAGAATCTTGGGAAAGACACATTTAACACCTGGAGACCTTACAATTCAAGACCTTGTAGATCTTGGAGTAATCCAGCCAGCAACCCCCAGAGTGACCAAGCAGGCCCGCACTCCATATGGGAAGCTTGAGTGCTCCACTGAGGAAGTCCCAAGGCAGTAAATTATAGGCAGAGATCTAGGCCTAGTTGTAGGAGGGAACTGGCAAAGTTCCTACCAAAAGAGCAACAATCCTTGTGCTCTAAGGACTCTGAAAGCTTGCAGCAAACTTGAGCAAACCGAACAATTCCTGAGCACCTCAGAGAGTTCAGAACTCTGCATGTAGAAGGATCCAAACAGGCCTGGGACCTGCCAACACTTTGTATGTGAAAGACACCAGCAGAAGGGAGGGTGAACAGCAGGACCCAAACTATATGGATTGGAATTGATCAGGGGTCCCACCATCCTACTCAACTGTGTAGGAGTCATCAAAGTCTGACTCTTGTAAAAAAAAATCCCATTTTGGTAAGGAAATCTAGAAATAGAAGTAAAAAAGAAGGTACAATTTATAAAGAAGTTTTATGGATCCAGGGATAGGACACAAATCTAGAAGAAATCCACAATGACAATGAGCAGAGATTCAGATAAAGGTACAGCTTGACCACAAGATCTATTAGAATTTCTGGATAAAATGAAACAAGGGATTTTTTTTAAAGAAAGGATATTGTGAATGAGTTCTAGAGAATAGAATCAAAAGAAGAATAAACAGCTTTGTATTCAAGTTCTAAAAGTTTACCCAAAATTTTTATTTCTCTGTGAAAATTAGAAGGATGGAACAAAAATCAATGACTCCAAAAAACAAGAAATATAAGAATAAAATGAAAAACTAAAAAACATAGGAGAGAATACATAGTATCTCCTACCAAAAATAGATCTTGACCTCAGAAATAGGATAAAATAATCTAAGAATCAGCAGATTACCTGAAAAAAAACCCTTGGATATCATATTTCAAGAAATCATAAATTAAAGCTAACTAGAATTGTTAGAAGCTGAGGGCAAAGTAAAAATAGAAAGAATTCACAAGTCACCTCCTAAAAGAAACACTAAAGTGAAAACTTCACTTCAAAGCCAAAATCCAGAGTTTTTAAGTTAAAGAAAAAATTCTAGCTATAAAGAAAAATTTTAAACACCAAAGAAGTACAGTCAAGATCCTCAGCATTTGATACCTACCACAATTAAAGATAAGAAAGCTTAGAATTGTCACATTCTAAATGTTAAAAACTAAAAGCTTACAATCAGGAACAACTGACCCAGTAAAACCAAACATGATCCAACAAGAGAAAAATGTAGACCTTGAATGAAATGAATGACTTCTAAGTGTTCTCGATGAAAAAAAAACTAGAGCTAACTAGAATATCTGCAATGCAAATATGGGAATTGAGAGGAATATAGACAATTTAATATAACAGTTAAAAGGTGCTGTATAATGAGGAAATATTTATTTCCTAATAGGAGCAGAAGAAACAAAGACCCTTCAGAACCCTAATGTTTTCAAGAATCATAGGAAGAGTTAAAACAAATAGAGGGCCAAGATGTAGTTTTGCTCTATTGTGATTATCTTAATTGAAGAAATAAAAGGAAAGGAAAAGAAACACACTAGAGAATAAAAGATAAGAGGGACATGAAACTTACTATTTCATATAAACAGGAAACATGAATAAGACTATAGAAACATGGAGAGATAGTGGGGGAAGTGAATATAATATGAACCTTCTTTTCACATGAACCAGAAAACAGAGGGTTGAAAACACACACACACACACAGAGAGAGAGAGAGAGAGAGAGAGAGAGAGAGAGAGAGAGAGAGAGAGAGAGAGAGAGGAAGAAACAGAAAAAGAGAGACAGAGAGAGAACAGGGAAGCAGGTGTTAAGAGGGAGGGTACAATAAGATAGGAATTAGTCATAAGCAAAATGTAAGCTACAACCATGAGAGGTACATTAAGGAGGAGGTGCTTAAAAGGAAAGAAAGAAAGGGCAAAATCTATGATCAGAGTAAGGGGAAGAAAAGAATGACAGTGGAATATAAGATCACTTACTAATATTGAACATGCTTTCCTTCTATCTTTACCTCCTTTGTAAAGAGAGGAAAGGGAATAAGAAGAAAAAAATTATGAGATGTAAAGAAATATAGAATTAACAATAATCATGAACATGATCAATAATAATAAATAGTTATGAACTCATCCATAAAATGGAAGGACATAGCAAAATAAATTATAAAGCAGAATCTGACAATATGTAAAAACACACTAGAAACAGAAAGATTCACATAAAATAAGAAGTTGGAGCAAAATTTATTATGCTTAAGGTGAACTCAAAATGGCAGTGGTAGCAACTATGATCTCAGTTAGGGAAATGGTAAAAAAAAAATGTGATTGAACAAAGATAAACAGGCAAGCTACATAATTACTAAAGGCATCACATGTAATGAATCAACATAAATTTTACTTAATATATTAAACATATTACAAAATATCTAAATACTTAAAAGAAAACCTAATCAATTAGTAGGAGAAATAGAAAGTAAAACTATAATAATTGGGGACTTCAATGTAGTTCTTTCAGACTTAGACAATCTAACAAAATAATAAACAAGAAAGTTAAGAATCTGAACAGATTGGAAAGGTTTATTATAATAGAACTCTGGTAATTAACAAATGAGAATAGAATTAATAAATGAGGGAATACACATCTCTCAGTTGTAATGATACATTTGCAAAATTAATCATGAATTAAGACATTAAAATCCCACAAATGTAGAAAAGCAAAAATAGTAAACAAAAATTTTCTGACCCCACACAATAAAAATTATATTCATCAAAGGGTCATTAAAGAAAAGATCAAAATTCTCTTTTTAAATCTGTATGTCAAAGAACAATTTATAGAAATGAGAGAAATTTCACCAAAGAAAATGACAACTATAAGACAATATGCCAAAATTTTGGAAATGCAACTAAAGCAATCCTTAGAGGAATATTCCTGTCACTAAATACTTTCATCAGACTGGAAAAATAATTGGAAATCAATGAATTTGACATTCAACTAAAAAAAACTAGAAAAATTGTATATCAAAATGTCTCAACTGTATAACAGAATAGAAATTTGAATATTAAGCAAGAGATTAACAAAATTAAAAGCAAAACCACCATTGAATTGATATATCAAACTATAGGCTATTTTCTTAAACCAATAAAATACAAAAACAACTTTTTAAAGAGTAACAGGAAAACAAAATTGCCAATATCAAAAAAGGAGAATTCACCATAATTAAGATAAAATAAAAGAAATTATTAGAAGTTATTTTGCCCAAATATGTCAACAAGATGGATAACTTGGATAAAGTAGATGAATACTTATAAAAATAAAAATAATAATCAGAATAACAGGATGAGAAACAGAGAATTTAAATAATTGAATTTCAGAAAAAGAAATTAAACTATAAATGAATTCTCAAAGAAAAAAAAATCTAGAACCAGATGGTTGTCAAATGGATATTACCAAATATTCAAAGAACAGTTATAATTACAAAAAAAAAAAGGAAAAAAGATGCCCTACCAAACTTGTTCTATAATACACACAGGTATTAATAACTAAGCCAGGGTAAGACAAAACAAAGAAAGATAACTATAGACCATTATCTCTAATGTATATCAGTGCAAAAATTTTTAAACAAAAATATTAGCACATAGGCTGCAACAAAAAAATTTTCAAATTATAAACAAGAAATTCAGGGTTAGTTCAATATAAGGAAGCAACATCATATTCTTTATTTATAACAATAATAATAATATGATTATGTTAATAGATACTAAAATGCTTTCAACAAAATACAAATTTTTATTTATAAAAAGACTAAAAAGACTAGAAATGAATAGACTTTTTAAAATATGGTAAATATCTATTTAAAACCAAGAACCAACACATATATGTAATAGAGAAGTGCTAAGGCTTTTCTACTAAGAATAGTAGTAAACCAAGGATATGTGTTATTTAGTTCTAAAAAATGCTAGCTAATATCATAATATAAGAAAAAAGAAATTGAGGGATTAAGCATAAGAAAAAATAAATCTATTCTTTTTTTGCAAATTCAACTACAATTAATTAAAAAATTAATAACTTTAATGTATTTGCTGAATATAAAATAAACTTGCCTATAGCTTTTTTAATATACTATCAAAAAAATCCAATAGGAAATGATAGAGAAATTCAATTCAAAGTAACTATAGAATGTACAAAATATTTGAAACTATGTTAACACAACTATTAAAAATTCATTACAGGAGTAGTGTTTAGAGCATTTGCCCTGGAGTCAGGAAGATCTATATTCAAATCTAGCCTCATACACTTACTAGCTTTGTGATCCTGGGCAAGTCACAAGTATCTCCCCAAAAAATTTCATGACCCAAATTAAAATTGATGGAAATAATTAATTGCTCATGGATAGAACAAGTTAATCTAAAAATACAATAATACTACCTAGGCTAATGTGCTTATTCTATGCCTTACTAATCAAAGTACCAACAATTCCCAAGCAATTGTTAGGAAAAACAATAACAAAATTCATCCAAAGAAACAAAAGATCAAGAACTTTATGGGAATTAATGGGGGGAAATGGGAAAGGAAGTGATCTAGCAATACTAGTTCCCAAACTATATTAGAAAGCAGTAATCATCTAATTTGATACCAGTTAAAAAAACAGAAAAGTTGATCAGTAGAAATATTAGGTATGCAAAAAAAATTCAAAAAAATAAAATATTTACTCAATATTTGGTAAATCCAAAGACCCTAGCTACTGAAAATAAGGGTTCATCATACCACAAAAACCAAGAGGAAAACTAGAAAGCAATCTGAGAGAAAATTGATTTAGATTAACATTTAATAGGCAGCTATTTGCAACAAATCTCTCTGACAAAAATCTGAGATCCAAGACATATAAGGAATTGATTCAAATATATAAGATAAAAAATCACGTCTCAATAGAGAAATATTAAAAGGATATGAAGAAGCAGTTCTTAAGGGAAGAAATTCAAGCTATCAATAGCTTTATGGGGGAAATATGCTTCAAAATCACTAATAATTAGAGGAATGCTAAAAATTGTTAAAAGGGATGTAAGAAGATAGGTACATTAATTAAAGCATTCTTGGCAGAGCTATGAATTCATCCCATATTTCTGGAAAGCAATTTGGATCCATCCTAAACATATCACTCACTATACCATGCATACCTTTTGACCCAGCAATACCACTATTAGATCTATATTCTAAAGAGATCAAAGAAGTAAAGAAAATATTAACATGTTGTAACAAAGAACTGGAAACTAAGGGGTTATCCATCAATTGGGGAATGACTGAACATGTTATGTTATGTAAATGAACTGGAATACTATTTCACAATAAGAAATTATAAAAAAGAATTTCCAGGAAACCAAACTTGCATGAACTGATACAAAGTGAAATGAGCAGAAGCAGAAAAAATATTTATAGAATAATATTATAAAGAAAAACAATTTTGAAAAACCTAAGAAATTTGATCAGTAAAATGATGAATTACAATTCCAGAGGACTAATAATGAAGCATGTCACCCAACTCTGACAGAGAGGTAGTAGTCTCAAGGTACAGAATGAGACATGTATTTTCTGGCCTGGTCAATGTATAAATTGGTTTTGTTTGACTGGATATTTGTTATAAGAAGTTTGTTTTGTTTATTTAATGGAAGCAATTGTAGAGAGAAAGGAGCCGGAAATAGTGTTGTCAAACAAAGAAGAAAAGAATGAAAATGAAAATTATTAAATATTTTAAATGCACAAGAAGCAAAGAAAAGGAAGTTCACAAGGAAACAGGAGAGCTTTGAAAGTAGCATGTTGATTGTATTATATGTTTAAAAGGAAAAGCTAGTTTATATAACAGAGATTTATGGTTTCACTTACAATCCTTATTATCTGTTGTACTTTTTTTTTTTTAATTTAAAGAGATGTCAAGAGAGCCTCTGGTCTGGCAAGGACAGCTTTGACAGAACTAACTAAACATGCCCTGAGCCCTTAGTAAAATTAACTTCTCTTGACCCAATTCCAAAAGGATGGTTAATTTCATTATGCATCAAGGCTCCTATTCCAGGAAGGATGCAGTCTCATCCAAGACTCCCCAGTCTACCAGACTGGAGTATTTCAGAATTTCTGAATCTGTAGCTTCTGGAATTGCTGAGAGATTGATGAGTTTCCAGGAGTGGAAGGGAAGGTTGGAGACACAAAGGGATTGCTTTGTTTTTTCTTCATGTGTTGAGTGGATATCATTTCTTTTTTTCTCCAGGACAGTTCAACACTAGTACAGCCATTTAGGAATGCTTCTGCCCTCCCCTTTTCCCCGAGGTTTCTAGGAGTTTCTGTCAAGATTCCCAGACCTCAAGGACTTGGCCTCTTATTAGCTGTGTTTGGTGCTAATTCCAGAGCTAAAGGAAGGAAGTGGCCATGGGGAAACTGAGACAGCCAGGTCAGAGATGTTCCAAAGGATGAGGGAGTGGGGCTAAACAACCAATCCACAATTATTTATCAAGAAGCAGTCCTATGTGTCTAACTCTGGAGATACAAAAGTAGAAGTGAAACAGTTTTTATTCTCAAGGAGCTTTACCCAGGAGAGGAAGCAAACATATATGGATTGATGGGAAATAGAAAAAAAAAAAGACACATTTGAGGAGGAAAGGGATACTAGATGTTGGGGGGAAGATTTCATGTGGAAAAAAGTATTTGATATGTTCAAAAGGAATGAACATGTAAAACATATCAGATTGCTTTTTGTCTTGGGGAGGAGGGAAAAAATTTGAAACACGAAATCTTACAAAAATGAATGTTGAAAACTATCTTTACATGTATTTGGAAAAATAAAATACTATTGAGCATGAACAACTGAAGGAAGTATGTGAGCTGAGTTGTGAAGGAAACATTGTTGTTAAATTGTATCAGGTTCTTAGTAATCCCCTTGGTTAGGTGGGAGGGAGTTCTTGGCCAAGATACTGTGGTGGTTTGCCATTTCCCTCTCCAGATCATTTGACGAATGAGGAAACTGAGGCAAAAAGAGCTGAACTGAGTTGCCAGGGTCACACAGCTATTAAAGGTCTAGGGCCAGTGTTGAAATCGTCTCGGTCATTCCAGGCCCAGCACTCTATCCACTACTCCTTGAAGAATCTATAGGTTCTAAAATGCGGAGGTGGAAAGGGAGCGTGAGGTTAGCGCAGCCTGTGGGGAAGCCACAGAGACCAGACAATCATTGGAAGCTCTCGGTAATGATGGTGAATTAGGGACCATTTTCTCCAAAAGTAAATACCAGGACCTCAGAAACTTCTGCTTCAGGCTTCATATTCCAAACCTGATCCTTTTAGGGAGAATGCAAATAAATAAACCCGGGACTCATCCTTGGAGAGCCCTCACTAAATAAACTTGGGGCAAGATGGAAAGGGCTGTTCTGGGAATCTCTCCTAGAAACGGCTGCCTACAGATCAGGCCTGGGAAAATCTGACAGCTAGGAAGAGGAAGTTCACGGCTTTCACTCCTCTCCCCCCCCCCCATTAAAAAAAAAAAAACAACCCTGGGAGTGGGGGGAGAGAAGAACTGGAAACCTCTTCCCCTCCCTCCCAGGGAGGATGTTGAGCGGAGTCTCTGGCAGCCCTGGGGAGAAACCCCTCCCTTGCTCACCAACTCACTTTCCAGGTGATGACTGGACGCTCGGGGCTTCTGGCCACTGGGGGCGTCAGACCCACTTTGTCCAGTGCTCTCGCCCTCGGCTTGCCGGTGTGCCGGTGTCCTGCTTATGGCAGAGGCTTATGTAACCGGGAGAAGCGAGTCCTGGCGTTCCCACCGAGGCTGCGCCTCGCCGCCGAGTGAATCAGTTTCTTGCTGCTGTCATTTTCACAGCAGGGATCTTCTTTATGCAGATTGGATTTAGGGGCTTTTCCTGGATGCTTCCGTTTCATTTAACATGCGAAGGCTAATAACTTGTCACAATCACCAAGGCTGAGTTACAAACATCTCTTTAGCTGTTTATTTCAATGGAGGTTTGTTAATTAGCTCCCCTTACCACGGCGTTTGTGAAATCATCCAGGGTCGGGACACAGACCTGCTCTGATGCTTCTCCCCATTTCCCAGGCCGGGTGGGACCCCGGAATCACGCGGGATCAGCCCTTGTCAGCCTGAACAACACCGGGGCCCTCCGGGACCCTGGCACCTCTCGAAGGCACAGCCTAGCTCACCTCCCTTCCTTTCCCCCAGTTTCCTTTAAAGCAAATCATGTGCTCTTATTTAAAAAAAAAAAAAAAAAAACCCAATACTAACAACTGATCAAATCCCTACCTCACCCTCTCCCCCCACCCCTGCAATCCAAGATGCATTTGTAGCCCTTCATGAGCTAGAACACTCCCTTAAGGTTCCAGAATACTCCCTTCATGGGTTGTTTATATTTAGGATATCATTAAATCCTGCAAGGCTCCATTGGAGTCCTGCCTCTTCCAGAAAGTCTGCTCTGACCCCCAGCTCTCACTAATTTCCTCCAAAATCCCCCAGTTCCTAGTTTGTTTGTTTTTTTTCTCGTTCTTTTTTCCTATGTAGTAGTCTTTCATCTTTGCACCCAAGTACTAAGTATAATGCTTAACATCATCTCTTGTTCTCTTATGTCCCTGACTAAACTGTATGTTTGTCCTGTTCTTCTAACATATCTTCTCCAGTTCCTAGTATGGTATCTTTGTATGTCACTTGTAATGGTCACTCATAAATATTTCCAGATGGATACTTCTCATTACTATTCTTAGCATCATCATTATAAGAGAGACAATGTGGTAAAATGGAAAGACCACTGGCCCCAAAGTCAGAGGACCTGAGTTCAAATCCTACCTCAGGACACTACCTATGTGCCTTTGAACACCTTCCTTCACTTCTCTGAGCCTCAGTTTTCTCATCTGTAAAATGGGAGGGTTGGCAGGAAACTGATATATAATATAAATGGAAAGAACAACAAAATGTGAAACAATTCTATGTCATTAAAATAATTAGATTGAATCCTCAAGAAAGTTTACCTCCCTTCTTTCCTGACAGAACTGGAATATTATGCATATGGAATACTTCATTCAATGTCAGACTCCATTGATTTGACAATTCTCTCTCTCTCTCTCTCTCTTTCTCAAACAAAGGTGATAGAAAAACAGAAGATATCAGGAAAAATTACCCAAAAAATGAGGGGCTTGAACTAGGCCATTTCTGAGGTCCCTTCCAGCTATATATAACTCTATGATTCCATATATTGGCAACCCTCTGAGAATGGCATTCTTGATGAGATCTCTAGAGTCATCCACTGTGGGGTAGCCTCCATTAAAAAAATTCATCATCCTCTCAGAGACCCCAGACCTTGATTAGATTTTAACCAAGCAGAGAAAAGTGAACATGCAGGAAGAGTTTGCCAAAGACATTTTTGGATGTTTTGCCTATCCCTTTCATGAGGTCCTTCAATGAATAAATAACCCACAGTGTTGGCATCATCTGTAAAAACGAGAGGAACTGGATAACACTCATGAGATCATGAAACCACCGAAATCAACCAGGAGATAAGATTTCAGGAAGTGGACTGTCCACTATTCATTCACTAACCATTTCTATTTATTCAACAACTTCAAATCAAACCTCCTATGTTCGGGAAACCCTCAGTATGAGAAATCCTTCCATGGATTTATGACGTGGCCTCACAATGTGAGTGTTCTCTCCACCAGTGGCAGGATACAGATCACAACTCATCCATATCTGACTATATGACTCTTTTCTATATCCTTCCATTAATCTTCCACTGGGGTGATGAGCACTTTCTTTTAGATATCTCTCTTACTCTTCCTATGAGCCTGCACATCTTATTTTGCCATTCATGGATCTTTTTGATAACATCCTTTTCCCAGTGCAATTTTTTGTTGACATTGTGTTCCAACACTGGTCATACCTATTGTGTACTCCTCTGTTGCTCTTGGGAAAAGTCTTCACTTTAACTAGAGGCACAAAGGGGGGGGGGG
>JAJPUD010000533.1:586321-648689 GCA_023553655.1 Myrmecobius fasciatus | reverse complement strand
CTACTACTACTACTACTACTACTACTACTACTACTACTACTACTACTCCTTCACCTTTTCCTTCTCCTTTTCCTTCTTCTTTTCCTTCTCCTTCTTCTCTTCCTCCTTCTCCTTCTCCCCCTCCTCCTCCTCCTCCTTCTTCTCTTCCTCTCCTCCTGCTCTACCTCCTCTTCTTCCTCCTCTTCTCCTCTTTCTCCTCCTTCTCCTTCTTCTCCTTCTCTTTCTTCTCCTCCTCCTCTTCCTTTTCCTTCTCTTTTCCCTCTTCTTCCTTCTTCTTTCTTCTTCTCCTCTTCCTCCTGTCTCTCCTCCCCCATCTTCTTCTTTCTCTTCTTTCTGCTCCTCCTCCTCTCTTTTGGCAGTGTGATGGAGCTTATTATGACCCTTTTCTAAGAATAATGGCTTTAGATGTATAAAATAAAAATACCTAGGATTGTAAGACTAATTAATTATATTGAAATATAGTTATCCAAATAATTTTTTAAAATAAGTTTATGGATCCCAGGTTAAGAACCCCTGAGCTATCCAGTAGTAATAAGTAATATTTATAGAATGTTTTAAAGTTCACTAAATGTCTTACATAATTATCTCATTTGAACCTCACAACAATCCTATGATAGATTTGCTATGATTGTTTTCATTTTGCATAAGATGGGTCAATAAGCATTTATTAAGGACTTACTATGTGCCAGAACTAGATAGACAAAGAAAAGCAAAAATATAGTCTTGGATGTCAAGGAGTTCCTATTTTAATAGAGGGAAAAACATATAAATATCTGGGAATCTACAATATATATACAATATAATGTAAATTGAAAATAATCTCATAAAGGGAAGAAAGGGGAAGGATGGGAGATGAGAAAAACTCCTTCAGAAGGTAGAATATAAGCAGAGTCTTGGAGAAAACTAGATGAGGAAATTGATACATAGAAAGGTTAAATACCTTGACCAATGACATAAGTTAGTTTCAGAGGCTAGATTCAAATTCAGATCTTCCTGACTTTCCAAGTCCAACATTCTCTTCTAATATACCATGTAGTGCAAGTCTTATATAAATCCATTTATATTCACGAAATGTTAGCCCAGTCTTCTAACACCCATGTTATATAACAATATTATGCTAGTATATTCATTTTAAAATTATTTTTATTTTAATAATATTTTACTATCCAATTACATGTAAAACAATTTTAAACATGTCTTTTGGATTTGCATTTCAAATTTTATCCTTTTTTCTCTCCTCTCCCTCTTCCCTGAGATGGGAAGCAATCTGATATAGTATACATATACAATCTTGTAAAACATTTGTATGTTAGTCATTTTGTAAAAAAAAAAAAAAAAAACTAGAACAAAACCAAAAAAGAGTGAAAAATAGTATGCTTTGATCTGTGTTCAGACATCATTAGTTCTCTGGAAGTGGATAACATTTTTCATCGTGTGTCCTTTGGAATTGTCTTGGATCATTGTTTTGCTGAGAATAGTTAAGTCACTCACAGTTGTTCATCACACAATATTGCTGTTACTATGTACAATGTTCTCCTGGTTCTGTGCACTTCATTCTGTATCAGTTCACATATGTATTTCCAAGTTTTTTTTAAATCATCTTGTTCAGCGTTTTTCATAGCACAGTAATATTTCATTATTATCAAATACTACAATTTGCTCAGCCATTCCCCAATTGATCGACATCCTCTCAATTTCCAATTCTTAGGGCACTAGACTATATTCATTTTTAAAATAGAACATGAAATTAAAATGGACACTTTACTTTTCTGCTAAATATATTATATATATATATATATGTGTGTGTGTCCAAATACATATATATAAACGTATATATATAGTATGCATATAATATATAAATATATTACATATAATATAAAGCTCAATCTAGTTTTCTCAAACTTATATATCTAGTGATGCTACTGAACAATTGGGTCACTGAGACACTTTAGAGCAGGAGTTTTTAACCATAGGTCCATGAACCTCCAAAGCATCTGTGGATATATTTCAGGAGTTCCCAGAACTGAGAGAACAATTTACATGATTCATATGGAAATATGTAAAAAAATAAATATACATGTATAAAAAAAATGTTGTTTTACATATAACTGAGGAAAATAAAAATTTAAAAGTTAAAAATTTGTAAAATGTGAATAATAGTAGCATTTACCTTCCAAGGCTGTTTATGAGATATTTTTAAAGCACTTTGTAAACCTTAAGGTGCATATAGTAGTATACTATTTTTATTCATCATCATCATCATCATTATTAACAGATTCATCTTTAATAGTTGTGAGTGATAATTTTTATATTCTGATTCAATTAATAAGAAGCATAGGGAGGAGTACTAGTAATTGAGTACTGACAATAAAAAAACCCACCATAATATCTATAAAGAAATATCAGCAATTGAATATAAATTAGATACAGTTTCTCACCAAGATATCTGTATAGCCTGTTATCATCTCTTGTCTGACAACTGCTTTTTTCCAGAAAAAAAAAAAAAAGAATGGCCCTTTACTAACGTGTTGGGTTTCTCAAGGCGAGGGTCGTTTCCACATTCTCATCTTTCCATCACTACTTGCTGTTCTTAAACCAAGATCAAGTGTCATATTTTACCATCATGAGACCAGAAGAAACTCACTGGGCTTGTTAGACATCTTCTCAGAGTGCTGGGAAGCAGCTATGTATAGGGAGATTTCTCTATCAAGCAGATTGTGTCAAAGAGAATCAAAATTCCTATTACATGCTCGATCTACAGGGGTTAAGTGAAAATAGAGCAAAGTCATACAGGTATTAGATAGCAGTAAAAAAGAATCAATCCAGACTTGTTTTTCATCACACCAGGATTTTTCCTCACCACCACCATGTGGTTTATATTTTAAGCATTAAATCAAACCATCACACTGAAAATCCAATTAGAAAAAAAAATTCAGCTACCCAAAACATCAACTAATGACTACTTAAATATATTCTTTTGTGAAATCAAGCTTGAGTTATTGTTAACCCAACTTCTTTTTATTCCTTTAAATTATTGATAAGCTTGGTTCTTCAGACATTCAGCATCAGAGAGAGTGATCAAGTCATCAGAGAGTGCCCTGTCTTTTGACCTCACCTCTGTAAGTGCTGGCTACTTTTTAAATTTGCACTTGTGATTTCATCAGTGTAGGGAACTGCCAGTAAGGAAATCTCCTACCATCAATCCAAAATGGTAGCTCTCTGTAATTTATAGCTTTAAAATGTTGGCAGAGACAGAAAGATATTGAGTTGGCCTAGATGGCCAGTCAGTATGTGTCACAAACAGGCCTTGACCCAATTGTTCTTACTCAACTACAGCTCTTTCATATACAAAGTGAAAATTAACAGTTGATTGTTAATACTCAGAGAAATGAAAATAAAAGTCAAAATCTCTGTGTTCTGAGATTTATATTGTGTTTTAAAGTGTGCAAAGCACCTCATATTCCTTATCTCATTTTGATCCTCACAATAAGCTTCACTATCTTACTTCATTTTTAACAAATGACAAAACTGAGTTAGAAAAATCTAGCCCAAGGTGATAAAGCTAGTGTTGGGTAGGATTCAAATCCAAGTTGAGTATTCACTATGGCATGTTAAAGCTCAAGCATATACTACATTGAGAAGCATATGGAACCAGAGCTGAGTTGGAAATGCAAACATGATAGTCTAGAGAAACCCCAAAATGTTGAGAAATTGGAAGGATCTATATAATGGTATTGGTTTTATTTTTCTAATGAGAGAAAAAAAACAATTGTCCCTTCAACTAGGGAAGACCTGAGTTCAAATCCAACCTCTAATACATTTTAGTCTCAAATGAGACTAGTTGTGTATAGCTGGACACTTTAAATTCCATCTGCGTCAGTTTTCTCAACTGTAAAATGGGGATAATGACAGTACCTATTTCATAGGGTTGTGATGAAGATCAAATGAGATATTTATAAAGCATTAAATATAGTGGTTGGCAGATGGTAGGTACTAAATAAATGTTTATTCTCTTTCCTACCCAACCTTCCCTTAAGAAACTAAGGGATTTAGATAAGAAAACCCAAAGTGGATTGACTCTGTTCAGAGAGTTTGAACAGGAGAAAGAGAAGGTTCACATAGCTAATAAATGTCTGAGGTCAGTTTTGAACTAGGCCATCTTTATTCCAAGCCTGATACTTTATCTACATTGCCATTGAGATATTTAATTATCTCTTTGATGATCTGCTTTAGAATTCTTTCCCAGAAATTAGTCAAGTTCATTGATGGGTAGTTTACAAGATCTGTTCTCTTCCCTTTTCTGAAAATCAGAACATTTTGCATTGTTTTTCAAATATCACTAACAGTGGTTTAGCAATTTCATCTATTAGAGAAGACTACTATTATTCAGAAATCTCTCCCCCTCTTAATACTTTATACCCTCTTAATATCTTACACCCAATAAAGATGATTTGGCTGTTTTCTATGGATTATCATCTTTCTCTCTTTTCTACTTCCAGCCCTTTCACATTCCTGGTGGTACTTCCTGAAACATCTGAACCATTTATTTCCTTAATCTCAGTTTTCTCAACTGTAAAATGGGGATAATGACAGTACCTATTTCATAGGGTTGTTATGAAGATCAAATGAGTTCCTAGGAACCACTCCACCACCACACCTAATCACATATAAAGTGGTAATACTCTGAACTCCCCATTACCTACAAATGTTCTACATCTTTGATTAAAACCCTGATGGTCTGGGTTGTTTTTATTTGTTTTATTTTAGTTTTTGTTGTTATTTTTTGTCCCTTAGCTTCCAATTATTCCATTTTTCCTATGTCTGAGTTAGCTGTAAGGAAAAGTGGCTCAGGAGAGACAGACACCACAAGGCACAATGGGATTAGAAGAGACTAAGTGGCAGAGTGCCCTGGTGGACTGACTCAAAAGAAGGCAGCAGCGATGGGTTGGCTCATAAATAGATTTTATAAGGAAATTTTAACCTCAGGGACTTACGTGACTGGGATTCCTGACAGGGCATGGCAAGGTGAGACTGCTGGAGCTGGAGAACTCTACAGTGGGTGGGTCTCAGGGGTTTGACTTAACTTGGATTTCAGACTAGATCTTCCCAGAGAGTGAGGCTATGGAACTAAACTGAACTCTATCAGAGCCTTCTCCCTGCTTGCCTCAGGGATTAATTTTTATCATTTTCTCTGCCAATCACACCTAACATTGAAGACAGACCTCATCATTACTTCCACTATCTGACCTTTTCTATTCCAATTCACTTGCTGCTGAATTGAAATTGAGGAAGTCCCACAACTCTGCAACTGAGTCTTCCACTAATCTGTTATTTAGCATAACTAGGTCATCCAGGCAACAAGGCAGCCCCTTGATTTCTCTAATTGGTTCCCTATATCACTCCCCACAGAAGCTATTCCAAAAATTTTCTTCTCTTTTAACCCCCCACACACAATTCCTCTTCCTCACATCTTCTCATCTAAGGATCCTTCCTTTTACCTAAGAAAATTGAGACCATTTTTCCAGGACACCTCCTTTTGCCCTTCTCTTCCATCTCAAAATAACTTGACATCATCCTCTACTCTCTTTTCCTTCACTCTCATCTCTGATAAAGGGATAGGTTCATATGTAAGCATAAATGAGATAGTATATTTTATAAAATGCTTTGCTAGAATCTGGGTAAATCAATAATAGCACTTTATCCTTGCCAAGACCAACCCATCTACATGTCACCTTAAATATATCCCCTTCTCTCCTCTTGCAGGTTGCTCCTTGTATCATTGTCTCTGTCTTTCTGTCTCTGTGTCTCTTTGCTTTTCTCTCTGTGTATGTCTTTCTGCAATCTTCCTCTCTCTTTGCAATCTCTTCTCACCTATTGATTCCTTACCTTTTGACTTCCTTCAAATATGCTTAATATCACTCATAGTAAAATAAAACAAAACAAAGCAACAACAACAACCCCCCAAAAAAACCCCAAAAAAACACCTCTTCCATCCCCTTAAGCTATATTCTTATGTCCCTATACCTGTCAAACTCCTGGGGGTGAAGAAGCTGTCTTTACTCATTGCTTCCACTTCCTCTCTTCTCACTTCAACATTTTTCAATCAGCTTTTAACATCATCACTCAATTAAAACCACACTCCTCAAAGTTGCCAGTCCCCTTTTAATTGCCAAATCTATAGGTCTTCTTTCTTGGCCTTCGTGCAACCTATCATATTGTTATCCATCCCTCCTTCTGGATACTTTCTCCTATAAAAAGATGTCTATGCTCTGTGTCTCCTTAGGAAGTGTAAAAATATTTCCCTGATTGAATTGGAGGAGCTACAAATTGTCCATAGACAAGGAAGACCTTAAATTCCTAAGTCTGCCAGCCCTGGAGGAAGTTGAAGAAGTTCACCAGGAGTAGTTTGGTAGTATGTGAACTGTCTGTCCATACCAGAATCTGGGAAGAAAAAGAGAAGGAAAAAGGAGTTTCTCTCTCTTTCCCCTCCATCCACCCTTACGTCTATGAACTCAGTTACTCACCCAATGGAAGACATGCAATTCAGCACTTCAAGGGCAGTTTAGAGCATAATTGAGATGTATCTAAAATCAATCAAACACATAGATATTTCATTGTCAGATATAGAAACAGAAAGACTGTCACTCAAGGAGAAAGCTTCAAGGAGTGTGATCCCTGGGAGCAGAGAAGAGAACCAATTTTGGATTCAAGAGAAAATTATTCCTAAAAACTGAAGTTGAGCTCCAGAGAGAAATTCCCTAGAGCCCAGTTTCAGCAGAGACACAATGGCACAGAGAGAGCTGTATAAAAAGACATCAAGGCCCCTATAGAATTTACTGGAGAAGTGAATTGCATTAACCATATTTTTTAAAATGGGTGCCTCATTACTGTTGTGTTAGGAGTTTATATACAGTCTTCCCACAGATGCTATTTATATTTATGGGAGAGTAAATTCCAGGTTTGGGGCCAAATATTTTATAGCTACTGTTCTTACTTGCCATCTTAAAAAGTGCCTTGCTTCGAGCTAAAATGTGTTTCCTATCCAACAATTTAGGGGAAGAGCACATCAGCGGGGGATTCTGACATAATGGTAGAAATCCAGACCCACAGTCTACCCTAGAACCCAAAAAAGCTGCAAGGGGGAGCAATGTTTTAAAGGGAGTAGTACATATAACAACTGCCCCGGAGGAGAAAATGAGGCTGTAGACTTTGGACAGCCCTGTTTCACTTTAATCCAATTCACTTGCATGTCACGGCATCCCCTCCCTGATATCATGGTCATCTTTGAGAAGGAAGGACAAACAACATTTTCAAAGGTTCTGTTCCTGGTCCTCTTCTCTAGATAAATTCTCTCCTCTTTCCATGAGCTCAACAACTCTCTAAGGTTTCATTAGCATCTCTATGGAACTAGATATCCAGCCTCAGTCTCTTTCCAGTCCTGTTTCACCAATTTCCTATTAGACAACTTCAGACTTTGTTTTCTGGAAACATCTCAAACTCAGCATGTCCAAAGAAGAACACATTATCTTTTCCCCAAAACCTAGTCCTCTACCAAACTTCCATTTTTCTTTTAAAAATCTTCCAGGTTTGTAATCCTATCATTATCCTGCACTCCTTATTCTCCTTATCTCACATATTCCAGCACTTGACAAATCTTGTCATTTCTACCCATGATATCTCTTGCATGATATCTCTAGACTTCTTCTCTATTTTCATAGTCACTGTTTTTTTTAAAGCTTTTTATTTGTATAACATATGTATGGGTAGTTCCCCAGCATTGATCTTTACAAAGCTTTCCATTACAAATTTTACCCCCAGTCCCCTCCCCTCCCCTAGATGGCAGGAAGTCCACTACATGTTAATAATGATAAAATACTTGACAAGTTATGCAAGAAAAATCCTATCTACAAGAAAAAAAAAAGAAAATCAGAGAAAGGAAATACAATGCAAGCAAACACCAATAAAGAGCATGAAAGTGTTATGTTGTGGTCCACATTTCATATCCCCCTCTCTGGGTGTATATGGCTTTCTTCACTGAACAATTGGAACTAGTTTGAGACAATTCTTTGTTGCAGAGAGCCATGTCCATCAGAATTGATAATCATGTAATATTGTTGTTGCTGTACATAATGATCTCCTGGTTCTGCTCGTTTCACTCAGCATCAGTTCATGCAAGTCTCTCCAGGCCTCTCTGAAATCATCCTGCTGGTCGTTTCTCACAGAGCAATAATATTCCATAACATTCATATACCATAATTTATTCAGCCACTCTCCAATTGATGGTCACTGTTTTAATTGAGCACCACATAAATTATCACTTGTACCATTATAACGGCCTATTAATTGGCCTCCTTGCCCCAAGTCTCTCCCTATTCCAATCCACCCTCCATATAACTACCTAAGTGATTTTTCTTAAGCATAGGCTTGGCCATGTTACTTTATTATTCAAAAGTCTCAAGTGCCTCCCTATTTTCTCTAAAACAAAATATAAAAACCTGCATGACTTGGCCCCAAGCTATCTTTTCAGTTTCAAGCATTACTATCCCTTTTATATTCTATACTCCAGTTAAAATGGAATTTTTTTCTTTTCTTCATATAAGGCTATTTCTTCTCACCTTCTACATCTATTATTATACATATATTTATATATCTTTATACATTTATATGTGTCTATAACATCTTCCCCATTAAAATGTGAGTCCTTAAGAGCAGGGACTAGCAGCTTCTACTCTTTTTTATTTGCATCCCCAATACTTTGCACATAGTAGGTATTTAATGAATACATCTTTATATACTTGTAACTACTTTCTATGGCATCTAGCTTAGTGCATATACATAAACAGCTTTCTCCCCACCTATCCTTTTTAATTTAAAGTTTTTTTAAATTAGATTTGTGAAATATCTGACCAGGATGCTATTATTATTATTATTATATTTTAAGCCATAGTACTGAAGTATAAACCTTTTTGGAAGACACTATCATCTTACCAAGCTTTTCCCTGCCAAAATCAATTTTTCTCCCTTGCCTTCAGTGGGTAGCAATGAAGAAAACATAACCTATGCCCTCTCCAATTTTCACTTTTTTTAATCCAAGACTTGGTAATCTCTGACATAACTTTTTAGAGGCCTTCTGGCAGTATCATTCATGTCCACATGAAGAACCAGAATGAGTACTAGTGATACATTTTAATGTTTGCAAAAGTTTTCCATTATACTTTGAACACATGTCTGTGAAAGTCAAAAACCTCTCTGTAATTATCAGGTAAAGAAATCATTGCCTCAATAGCTCTGGTCAAGGAAGCACTGACCATCATGGCTCTCTTCCTTTACTTTTTTCTTTCTCTAGCTTTTACTATATTTCACATGACCATTTATGTGACTCTACTATTTCATTCCTTGGAGAACAAGGAGTTGGTTTTTCTTCAAACCACCAGCTTCCTCCTCTTCCAGAAGAAGCTCAACCCAGAAAGTGGCTCTTCTGAGTTCTAGAGTAGACTATGGGTCTGGACTTCTACAAATGTAAGTCAGAATTCCTTGCTGATGTGCTCTTCCTCTTAATTTTTGGTTAGGAAATACATTTAGCTCAAAGAAATAGCATTTTCTAAGATGGCAAGTAAGAACAATAGCTATAAATAATTAAAGCACTAAGTTGGCTTTTCCTCCCTTCTCTTTATGACACTCTTATAATCTCCAATATACTAACAAAAGTAAAATTTCCCTTCATCTACCTCACATCCTTTTTTTCTCCCTCCCATATAATCCCTGATTTCATTTTCTGTAAGAACACTTCATTGACCCTAACAAGCCAGAGTATGGAGAAGTGATACTCAAATTTCTTTAAGTTCTCTTTCAGGAGGGAGTCTACCCTGCAACTGGAACCCATCAGTCTCTTGACTATAACCAAATACAGATGTCATACATTCAACACAAGCTCCTTGGAAGTGAGAACTTCTTCCTTTTTAACTTTGCTTTCTAAGTACCTAATACATAATAGATAACATGTTGAATTAAATTAAATTGAATTGAAATGACCAGTTTCATCAGTACCACCATGTGGCAAGAGCTAAACCAGTGAACTCTGAACTCTCTGTAACCATGGATTCATTTCCCAACCTGCTACTACACATATATCCAGCTTACCTTTTTTGATTTAACCATTCCTTCTGGAAAGAGAAATTTAACGGATTGTTATATTACTCCAGTCATCATCTTTGTGACTTCCTAGACCATAACTCCTTGTCCCTGACCACCTCCTCCATGTGTTATCTTCCTCTTTATAAGTTACTCAAGGGCAAGGACTGTCTTTAATTTATATTTTATGCCCATTATATAGCACAACACTTGGCATATAGTAAACATTTGATAAATGCTATTCATTTATTCATTCAGTCATTCATAGTTCAATACCCCACATATAAATGTTCAGCAAATTGAGAAGCTCAGCTGCAGAACAGGCATAGTCTCACTTATACCATGATGGTTTTCATCAATAAATACAAGAATGTGAAATTCTTTGTATCTGGACACTGTGAATCACTTGCTTAGGGACTGATTCTCAAGATGAACAGAAAATGAATTTTTTGTCACTAAAAGTACATCTAAGCTAAGTAGCATTAAAAAGCATGTTATTCAACAGGCCCCCCAAAAGACCATATCAGTTTTCTAAAACATTTCACAGTTGTTCCAACAGCACTGGTGGAACTGAGCCAAACAGCCTCAGAAGCTAACTCAACAACAGAGATGCACTGTCACTAGGAAAAAAAAATTTAAGAGCCATAGCCTAGTTTGGCATTTGAGTCCTGCAGCTGCCAAATAGCATCCATTAGTTATGCCAAGCTATTCCATGGGGAAAGCCTCCATGAAAAGCACTATGGTTCAATGAGCTAAGAAATTAGTTGGGATTGAGGTGACTATGGATTCAAATTCTGCTACCATCTGCATCCTAGAGTCCCAGAATCTCCAAATGGGAAGGGATAGATCTCAGAGGCTCTCTGACTCAATATATCCCTGAGCTATAATCTTCTCTACAATATCCCTGACCAATAGTTATATAATAAATATTAAAGCTCTTTCATGATGGAGATTGAGGCTGCCATTTTAGAATAACTATATTGATGTTTTTTTTTCTTTTTCTTACACCAAGTCAAAATCTGCCTCATGGACTTCTACCTCACTAGTTCTGCCCTTTAGGATAGATTATCCTTGAGAGATTTACTGGAAATTTATAGGTTCACATATTAGTCCCGTAAAGTTTTCTGGAAGGGACCTTGGAGACTAATGACTTATTAGTTTAAGCTTTAATTTTGCAGAAGAGGGAAGTCCAAAGAATTAAAAAAGTTGTCCTAATGTGACAGTGATTGGAATATTGATCTTGGGAGTCAGGAAAATATGGATATAAATCTTGCCTCTGTCATTTATAAGCTAATTGTATGATAGCAGAATGGTCCTTGAGTGTCAATGAGGCTCAGTTTCTTTATCTGTAAAGTATAAATAATAAGAGCATTGACTTCAGAATGTGGTTGTTGGGGGTCAATTGGGTCCATTATATATGTAAAGGGCTTTGCAGCCCTTAAAATGTAATCTAACATTAAGTAGTAATTATTAATTAGTCCTACTGAGGGTCACATAGAGATAGTAAGTGGAAGGGCTAACGTTGAAACCTCACTAGCTTCTCTGCCTTCAAGACTAGTGCTCTTGTTACTGTACCAAATTTCTAAGTTTGTTTCTATATCCATAAAACAGGAGCTAATTGTACTGATCTTGTTTTGAGTTTGAAATAAGGAAAAACTAAGACCTCCTTCCAAAAAACCCACTAAAATTAAGTCCTACTCATGTTACCAAAAAACTGGGAGAAATAATATGAATAAATACTAGCAAAGAGAAGAGAACAAAAGCTACTGCCTGTCTCATGTCAGCTAAGGGAGCATTTCCTAGTCCCTTTCCCCTGAGCCTCTGCAAAATAGGATGGGGCACTAGAATCCTTCCCAACCTAAGCCCTAAATAAACAAAGTTCATGTGAGCTCTCAGTAAGAGGACCCTGGCAAACATTCCATATGAGAGGACAAAAGGAAGCCAAGGGGGCAAGCTCAGTCTTAGGGAAGACTGAGGGCTGGTACCTGGCCATCTGCCTGCTTTCCTCCACTAGTCTCATACTGTTGCTAGAAAACAGATGACTGGCAGAAGCCTGAATTTTAAATTTATGAATGTAAATTTGCACACATGTTAGTAATCAAGATGGTATATAAGAATTTTTTTAATACCATGTTTATGGCTTAGCCCTCCTTCACACAAATGGGGGAAAGGGTCATAAAAAGGGGAGATTTTTTTTGATCTTCCATACAGCATGGATCTAGTATCAGAAGACTGTGAGGGAAAACAAAGGAAACATTTTTGAAGAACAAAGAGGACAAAACCACTAGATGGTCAGTGTTCATTTACAACTGCTGAAGTGCATCAGAAAGGAAAAAAAAATATCCTTCTCTCAGAGCCCTCCAGAGTGCATCTGTGCCTGAGATTTAGGTTATGTTTCAAATTCAAATGGCCTCCTCCAAATGTTTTAGAACAAAGGTTTTTAAACTCATCATGTGGAGTAAGCTCTTCTTTATGACCATGAAGCCCATGGCTTCTTAAACAATTTTGTGATAGTCACCTAGGAGTTCTTTAGCTCTCACCAAAGAATTGAGCTTGAGAACCAAATTATAATGAGAGCAGCCCCAAAAGGAGAAAATAAAGGATAATCCAAGAAGGTAATACCAGGTGAGCATGCTGGGATCCTAGATTTGAAACTAGAAGAGGCCTTAAAAGTTATTGAGTCTAATCTCATCTAATTTTTCATAGGAAAAAATGGAAGCACGGAGCAGTTTTGCCCATGGTCATACAGTGGTAAGTAAGTGAAGTGGGATTAAAATCCTAATCTTGATTTTATTCCATATTATTTCATATTGTATCTTCAAAGTGGTCTAAGAGCCATTGTAGACAATGGTCTTGCCTCTCACAATTAAAAGAGAAGACAGAAAGCCTCCTGAGGTTTCAAGGTAAAGTTCCTCCCAGTAGGACTGTTGTTTCAGGGATAATGGATAAGGGAGAAGAAGCTTGATAGCCTAATACCAATTAAGGGTCACTTAAGTGATTCAGGCCTTCATTGAAATCATGCTTCCAGCTTTTTTATAGTAGCAAAGAATTGGGAATTTAGGGGATACCCATCAGTTAGGAATGGCTGGATAAAATGTTATATGTAAATGGAATGGAATGCTATAAGAAATGACAAGCAGGATGCTTTCAAAAAAAAAAACTTAAATGAACTGATGCTAAGTGAAGTGACAGAACCACAACATTGTACATGGTAACAGCAACATTGTTGAACAACTATGAAAGACTTAGATCTTAGCGATACAATGATGTGAGACAATTCCAAAGGACTTATGATGGAAAAGGCAATCTACATCCAGAGAAAGAATTATGGAATCTGAATGCAGATCAAAGTATATGTTTTAACTTCATTTTTCTTTTTGTTTTTTTCTTTCTTGTGTTTTTCCCCTTTGGTTCTGATTCATCTTTCACAACATGACTAATGTGGTTATATTTTTAATATGACTGCATATATATAACCTATATCAGATTGCTTGCTGTTTTGGAGAGGGGGGAACTCCAATATTTAAAAAATGAATGTTGAAAACTATCTTTACATGTAATTAGAAAAAAATAAAATGTTATTTATTTTTAAAAAAAGCTATCATGCTGCCAAAATAATAATCTTTTTTTTCTTTTTCCTGAGGCAATTGAGGTTAAGTGACTTGCCCAGGGTCACACAGCTAGGGAATGTTAAATGTTTGAGATCAAATTTGAACTCAGGACCTCCTGACTTCAGGGTTGGTGCTCTATCCACTGCGCCACCTAACTACCCCCAAAATAATATTCTTAAGACATAAATCTGACCATGTTATACCTCAGCTCCAAAAAAGTGGCTGTGTTCCCTCCAGCATAATGGGCAACCTCCTTAGTTTGACATCTAAATCTCTCTCCAATGTGGCTGGAGCCTATCTTCACAAATTATTTCACATTATTCCTCTTCATGCATCTAGTTTTCTAAGTCAAATCATTATGAACTTGGCATTATATCTTCCACCTTGGCCATTGTACAGGTTATGCCTGCAATATTCTCTCCTTCTCCTTTACCTTTTAGAAACCCTAGCTTTTTTTCAAGGCTAAATTCATGTACAACTTCCTGATCCCCTCAGGTGATACAGTGGATAACATACCCAGCTTGGAGTCAGAAAGATCTGAGTACACATCTAGCATCAACATTTACTAGCTACTATGGGATCCTGGGCAAGTCATTTAACCATTATGTGCCTCAGTTTCTCATCTGTAAAACGGATATAAGAATAGCATTGACCTAACAGGATTGTTGTTAGGATCAAATGAGTAGTAACTGTAAAGCATTTAGCACAGTGCCTGGCACATAGTAAGCTCTCAACAAATGTTAACTATTTTTGCTGTGATATGAACCCATTTGATGAAGACTGTGAACTCCTCAGAATAAGATTTGAACTTTGTGTCCTTGACACTTAGCACAGTGCTTTTCAGACAGATGCTTTTTGACCTGGATTGGTGAGACAGAAGAAAAAGTGAAAATATTTATCAGAAGGGGCAGCCAGGTGGCGCAGTGGATAGAGCACCAGCCCTGAAGTCAGAAGACCTGAGTTCAAATCTGGTCTCAGACACTTAACATTCCCTAGCTGTGTGACCCTGGGCAAGTCACTTAACCTCAATTGCCTCAGCAAAAAGAAAAAAAATTATCAGAAGTAGAATTCAAGGACATGCAGACTAAAGGGGATATATATAGGGAAGCTCAGGGACATATGTTAGAAAGCATTAGACGAAGGAGAGTAAGACAAGGGAGAAAAGGTACCTTCTAGAGCTGGGTGGGATAGGCAGAGAAAGGAATTAGTTAGCTCTTGTAAATGGGAAAGTCTACTTTGTCTGCATTTTAGGCTTGGTTAATTCACACATTTTTACTCTTGAATTAATTTCCTTCTTTTCCTCCATCTCCTCTCATCAATTCTACTCAAATCAGTATATTCTATAATTTAAAAAATAGATTCTTAGTATTAGCTTAAGCAAAATGTAAATAGGAAGGTAAATCTTAGAAGGTAAATTCTAGATAATTATTCATAGTTTATAGGCAATCCATTCACAGTTATTAAGGGATAAAGGTTATTTAGATAGTTTCTATCTCCTTACCCAATTTTCTTTTTTTTTTTAAAACAAATCAGCCAATAATGACCTGGTGATCAGTGACCTGGTAGAATTGAAGCTTTTATGTCTCTTCTTTAATCTGCTTTAAAATATGTAAATATGAATTGGTTTTAACTTTTGTGATTTCTCTTCCTCTTCCACCAGCAACATCAACCAAGGTTGAAAATGTTTTTTGCCTAACATTTAGCCAGTCAGATCAGTGTAAGAGTTAACTTGGGAGATGAAGCACTAATCTCGCTCCACTCTACCTTTCTAACCATATGAAGGTTATTATTATATATCCAAGAGGTGTCTTGAAAAGCTTAGTTAAGTTTTAAGTCATTCAAAAAAAAAAGTTTTTAAATGGCACTAAGACTTTTGGGACACTCCATCTATTCCTCCCCTTCACACCCTTCTTCTCTCCAGTCAAACTGGGCCACATAGGACATCCACTTGTACCTACTTAGCATCCTTCAGGTGATCTTAGTTGCTAGGACCTTTCCACAAGGCCATTATTTTGTATTCATTTAAAAACTAATAACTGTCCATATTTTCTTCTGATAGAGCTTCAGGTCCTTGAGGACAGGGACTATTTCATTTTTTATTTTTAATTCCCTAATACTGGCACTGTAGCTTAATAAAATGCTTGCTTGCTCAGGTAATCCATGCTTTTTAATAGACTCAAGATGCTTTGCCATGGAGACTAACCTAATGAATCTTCTCACGTACTTACTCTAGGACTAGAAGTGTGGACTGAATAGGTTGGCTTTTGAAATAACTCACCGGAAAGTATGCTGCTATCCAAGATGCTGTCTGGATTTGACCAAAAATGAGCCCTGCTTAAAAATTCTGGTGGCAATGGATTGGAAATGAGAGGTGGCAAGAAGCCCTCTGAAGACCAGAAATTATACCAATGAAGTAACCTGCATCTGGTGGGAGAAATGATACTGCAATCCACTGGGATTTCATTTACTGGACTTGAAATTAGCCTAAATTCAAATATTGCCTTACATTTACAAGCCCTGAGCCCTGGGTAACTCACTAAATTTGAAAACTTGTTTCCTCATTTGTAAAATGGGAGTAGTACCTACTATACATGGTGGGCAGGAGACTCAGCTCATAAGTATGTAATATCCATTGCAAACCTTAGCTCTATATAAATGTTAGTCATTATTCCCAGCAGGAAGGACAGAAGTGTTACTGTTTCTTAAAAAAAAAAAAACACACACAAACCAAAAAATTGCATTGCAAGGCTCATCTTAATCCTGCAATGACATCCAAGTCTCCATTTTTATAATTAAAAAAATCATAGAATACTAATTGAAAGATACATTCTATGATTGGACCATCTTATATGGATCACAAATTGCAGGCCATGATCACTGAGTCTGTAGTTCTGGGTGGAAAAAGAAAGCAACTCTTCAATATATCTTTAAGATATCTATTTTGGGCCTCATTCTTTGTAAGTTATTTTAAAACTTTTAAAGTCACCTAAAAAGGGCATTTAGAGTTAATGCATTTAATCCATATTTTTTCCAAAGAAAGGACTTGCATTTTTCTGGTATCAATATAGGCAAATATGGGAATAATTATTTATTCAGGTATGTGAGTAATGGGCTCCCATATGTTCCTTTGGAGCCAGTGGTGTAGTAAATTATTTATTTACTTTATACTGTATTAATGTCTTCAATTTGAAGTAATCATAAACAGCAATCAAAAAGGACGGAAGGATTATAATCTGCATTAGTATAGAGGATAGCCACATCATGAGAGATCACTGATCCATTTAAACTTCTGAACACCCAGATTATAAGATGTTAGATCAGAGGTGAAAGGGACCTCAGAAGCCAATTAGTTCAACTGCCTCATATTTTAGATGAACAAACTGAAAGCAAGGAAAATTGCATTATTTGCTCAAAGGTCACACAGGCAGTTTCATATCTAATTTCCCTAATTGTTAGTTGGCTCACATTATTTTTATATTTATATTGTATATAATATACATATATTATTATATTTCCCTTGCAGACTTTTTGTTAAGTGTTGAATCCTGTCCAACTCTTCATGACTCCATTTGGGATTTTCTTAGCAAAGATACTGGAATGGTTTACCATTTCCTTCTCTAGCACATTTTACAAATGAGGAAATTGAGACAGATTTAAGTGACTTGTCTTCTAGGGTCACATGGCTAGTAAATGTCTGAGGCTGGATTTGAACTCTGGTTTTCCTGACTCTAAGTCTGGCACCATATCCACTGAGCCACCTCAGTGCCCCTAATTTATCTACTTGTTACCTGTCTCATTTATTAATCAGATCCTTTCCCTGATGGCCAAAAGGTGCTAATGCACTGTGCCTACTTCAAGTCAAACATCTAAGTATCTTCTGACTTCTTACAGCCATGGCTGTGTTGGGTGGGCATAAAGAAAAGGCATTACCCTCAAGTTTGCACTCTATGGAAGGAATTCCTTGTGTACCCATATAAAACACAATCCGAGGTGTTTAGAAGTCCTTAAAGAAGCACTACCAATTATAAAGATGGAGGAAAGGAGTCAAGGAATCTCCTGTGGGAATCTTCACAGAGGAAGTAGCCCCAGATAAGCCTTGAAGGATCAGTTAAACAACAAGCATTTATTAAGCACTTATTATGTGCCAGGTATTGTGATTGCAAAAACAAAAATTAGTCTATAGAGGTTCCAATCCTCAGGTATTGTATTTTTTAAACTGAATTAATCAGGGAAGATTTAATTCACAGGTAGAGAGTAATTCACCCTCAAAGATGTGGTCCAGTAAATACTTATTCAAGCCTTTCCATGAGTTTTTATATGTAATAGACTACAGTTCCTAAAAGCTTTTTGGAGCTAAGCTCAATTTTATTAGTCAAATCAAATGTTTGATCCCCAGTAATCTACTTTTCAATGGCAGATGGAACCTTTAAAAAACAAACAAACAAAAAAACTTATCCTGTCTCCATTTATATAGGACTTGGGAAATCTTCCAAGTATCTGTTACTACATGTCCTAAACATAAGAATGATACTCAAGAGGAAGAAAAATATTTTCTTCTAGTAGCTAGTCAAACAGCAAGAATTCAAGATGAATTTTAATATTTACTTTTTAAGCTTTTCCTGACTTCAGTGACTAGTTAATAGTTTTTATATACTGCATTTTAAAAAAACACAACCTAAGAATAAACATCATACAGTGGAAGAAAATTGGATGTCAGACTGTACAAATGAATTTTTACTTTAGGCATGACAGACTTTATTTTGGCACTTTAACAAATACTTCGCTTTACAGCAGTGACAAAATATTTGCCAGAAATTTCCCTTTCCTGGCACAGTGATTCCAAACAGTTCTAGGATTTGAATTTCACTGCCCTCTGTACAATGAGAGGTATTTCCACTACATTCTTAACTTTTTAGTAATGGATGGACATTGAATAGTTTTAAAACATGCTGTTATTTCCTCTTCCTTTTTTTTAAAATGAGATTGTTTCTACACTCATGGAACATAATCATGAGTATTAAGGCCATTGGAGTTTAAGATGATACTCTGGTGTCTGCTTTTTGAGGGACTCTTTGAATCTTTGTAAGAATTTGAAGAAGCCCCAGAAAAATGGATCATCCTTTATTAGTAAGTTGCACATTGGAAAAGGTTGACCATTAATATTTGTTCTTAAATTGGTGGGTCAAAATTTAAAAAGAGTAAAAGCTTTGGTAAAACTGAAGCAGGTGATGTCCAAAGGATAAACACAGTAGAGACACACACCATTTTCTTCCCAAAATATATACATTTTTTTCCACCCGTATGAATCTTTAACAGCCAGGCCTTTCTGTCACACAGAAAGAGACAATTCCACCTTCTTTGGAAGACATTAAGCTATTCCATCTATTATACTTCATTAATGTCAGAAGAGAGTTGAAGCACAGTTTTTAAAGGTAAATCAAATCAATGACTAAGCCTCACATACTTAATTCAGGAAAATCCCTTTCATACCTTTGGAACCTATAGTTCTGAAAGAGTTATTTGCAAAAAGCATGTGTCTATCTCATATTTGCCAGCAGCTATTCCATAGAGGTTGCAAGCCTCATAATTCACTGGCAACCTTCCAAATTTCTACATCAACAGACATACACAAGCTGATATATTCAGGTTTCCTCTGACTAATTCAAAAGGGAGTCTTGCTACAAAACAGCCTCATCCATGTCTTCTTTGGTCTTGAGTTACAAATAGCACCCCCTGAAATCAAACCCATGTCATCCTTGATAATAAACAGAATCATAAGCTGATGGGAAGCGTACATCTGGTCGAAAATTTATAAAATCTATAACAATGACATTTTCCATATTAGGCCACATGATTTATTCAGTAGTGTTTATGTTCCCAAATTACAATTTATGTCTATCCATAAGACTACAAAAGTTACCATTAGAATTGTCTGTGCTTATAAAATACCAACTTCTTTTTTTTTACTGTTATATATACTCATTAACACCAGTCTGCGACAAGTTACATAGAATCATAGGCACTTCAAAGGCTTAAAAAGACGTTTACAACTTAAATGTATGTTTTTAAAGAACAAAAACTGATTTTTTTTCTTTAAACCCCTACTCGTACCTTCAGATTGCAAGAAATTAACAAATACAGTGACCATAGGAATCTGCAGCAACTTCTTAAAATACTGTTAAGAGTCTTTGGGTCTGCTTAGATTTGTCAGTAACTTACACCAGCTCTTCCTGATGGAAGAGCTGATTAGTAAAGATATGACTATACAGTTTTGTGATAACAACCCAATTTTACACATTAATCTGCTGTTGCAAATCTGTCTGCAGCTATAGGTACACTGAGAAACAAAGCAAGTGTAAAATGGATATTCCAACACTCAGAAATTTATACAAAGTGGAGGTGAAGTTGACATCTCTGAAAATCACATTTACACTAAATTACCTTTATCTGAATTATCCAAAGACAAATTGCACCATGACAGCTACAAAAGGTGGGGACAGGAGAGGGTGATGGCGGTGGCAGGAGGAGGGGGGGGGGACGGCGAAGGAAAAGGAGTAGGGGAGAGTAACAGATAAATTAATGAAATAAGACTAACTTGTAAGACTGATCTGAGACATGCTGACAAAAATTAAACAACTTTCATCATCGAACCATAGGATAAAACAATCATATCATTGTTTTCATATTTACGCATAAAGGTTTAAAATGATTCCGTGAACATCGAGGTTTTTCTTTTTATAAAATATTTTGCCACTGCTATTCACAGAACACTGCAGATGTTAAGTTTTAATTTTACGTTGTTCTAAAGGAATACATGAAAAGTTTTAAATACAATGGGACTTTATCATAAAGGTGCCAGAATGGCTCTTTAATGAAAAAAAAAACAAAAAACAAAACCCAAAGATCTTCATTATTCTATGCAAAAGCTTTTATTTTAAAAAGTTCAGTGATCTCATAAATAGAGACACTAAATAGGAGTTTCACGCATAAAACTCCTTAGTAGGTGCCTTTTGATAAGCAGCACTGGATGGTTTCCGTTCTCCAAGGTCGTAGCTGCCTTCATCCTTCTTTCTCATCCGATATACCAAAAGCAAGATAAGGAAAATTGCAAAGAGAAAGCCAATAACTCCACCAGCAATGACAGCTACAAAACAACAAAAAGAAAGACTATGGTCAAAAGAGATGCAAAAGAGTGTAGAAACCAGATTTATCAGGCTGAATGCATTTGTACTTTTATAAAGGACTTAATTTCCAACCCGAACCTTTATGAAACTAGCTAGACACAATGAAGCAACTAGGTAATTATGCAAAGCTGGCAGTCATGGGGAAGGTAGGACACTTTCTTTGATTAGTGTTAACAATATCCTCCAAAAGCCTCAACCAGAAGATAAATTTGACCATGATTATTAAACTGCAGCTAAGTCGGCACTCTAAAATGCTATAATCTTTTCAACACTAGAATTTCATGTCTGGATTCTCTAATTACCCTTCTCTTACCTAATGGGTTTCTATTTACATTCATTTCATTTCCTCAGGATGGTCATGAAAAAAGAATTTATTTTATTCTTTATATTACTTTTCTAGTCCCACATTTCTTTGTAACATTTAATTTATCAGCTATTCTTAAATGTACTTAATTATCTAAGGGGAAAATTCACTTAAATACGAATACTTCCATCAGATGAAATCAGAAACTTAGGTTCTTAAGAGCTGTATGTAATTATTCATGCAAAACATAGGGGAAAATGAGATCAATCACTTTAATAAATGTAACTCATCTGTTTCTATTATGTTCCCTAAAATTATTGACAAGAGAATTTGGGGGAAATCTCTTATGATGGACACATCAATTTTGTGTGTGTGTGTGTCTTTGTGTGTATGTATGAGTGTGAGTGTGTGTGTGTGTGTGTGTGTGTGTGTGCAAAGAGGGGGTAGAAGGGAGAGAACATATAATGCAACTGGGAAATCCTACCTGCTATAAATACCAACCGAAAATTAGCTAGAAAGATGATGATGCTATCACTCCAAAAAATTATTATTTCTTTACACCAGGTAGTATCTTTTTTTTCCTTTTTTTCTTTCTTTCTTTCTTTTTTTTTTTGCTGAGGCAATTGGGGTTAAGTGACTTGCCCAAGGTCACACAGCTAGGACGTGTTAAGTGTCTGAGGCCAGATTTGAACTCAGGTCTTCCTGACTTCAGGGCTGGTGCTCTATCCACTGTGCCACCTAGCTGCCCCCCAGGTAGTGTCTTTTTAAAACAACTAACTTAAAACTGAAAATTTAACACCACTCATCTTTTAAGCAGGTCATTTCTCAAACCAACTACACTTTTAATAAATAATACAAATCTATTCAAACTCTATAATATACAACACAGGTTGGTTTCCAAGTTTACACTTTGTTTTGGGGATCTCAGCTGCTCAGAAATCTTCTAGCTATAAGACATATTTAGGGCACAGATAGAATCAAAAGTCTCCTCATGCATCTTGACTCTGAAATTTGTAACCAGCTTATCACTGGTCAATGGCAAATTCTCATGGATAGCCATTTTGAACAGCAATCTTGGGATGACCAAAAAAAAAAAAAAAAAAGGGGAGGGGGAGGCCTCTGTCTCCAGCAGAGTGATTACTAAATTAAATCAACAAAACAACAAATGGCATCTTTCCTTCACCTATTTCTAAGTTGGTTTAGTGCCAGTCCTGAGAGTTTAAAATATACTTAACTTCCAAGTCCAATTTAGTTCAAAGACTAAACTTGGAGCCAGGTTGGACTTCACAAAGCCCCTCTAGACCAGAAAAGATCTCTAAAAAGATTCTTCCTGTTTTTTGGCTTCTCTCTGTATGTCATGTAGTTAAATATTCATCAGACCTTCCCAGAAGATTGGCTTTGCTTCTCACCATGAATGATGAAACATTTTCAGGATTGTCTGGGGCAGTTTAGTGAGTCAGAGATAACTCAGCATTCCTTTGGTCATAGATTTCTCTACTGTGTATTTTACTGTGTATTTATAGTTCTTTCATACCTCTATATCCTGCCTTCTCCATATGTTTTGTTCTGGGAGAAGAAGAGAATGGAGCTGGCTAATACACAAAAAGTAACTCACCCGCAAGTACTTCTGTCCTCTTGAACAGATTGTCTGAATGTTTCTCTGTATACACATTTGTATCCTCATCAGCTGCCTCAATCTTTGTGCCAGAGTCTGAGATGCCAACGTCCTCCTTGTCGATTTCTTCAGGAGACTAAAGTAGAGAGGAAAAATGGGAAAGAATTTTCAAGCCAAAATTTTATTGGTTGAGAAAGAGGCTACAGTTTATGGACATTGTAAGGTTCTCTGCCATTACTTACATAAAGATCATGGAAGGCAGCTGTCCTAATTGTTATGTCAACATAAATGGTGAAGAAGGATATTCAGTCTATGGATCCCAGACCTAAAACTGGCAAGGACCTCAGAGACCATATCTAGATCAAATTTCTCATCTTATGGGGTACATAAGGAATAAGTATCAGAAGTCAGGTCCTTTGCCTCTGGGACTACTGTACTTCCTCCTCTTATTTTGTACTTCCCATATACATGCAATATACATATGAAAAAATCAGCAGATTTAGAGGGAGATTCCCCCAGATTAGAATCAAGATTTTGCTACTTATCATTTGTGTGGCTTCATAAAAATCTACCTTACCTACAAGTGAAAAGTCCCTTAAAAATCAGATAAATTATCAGATGATATCAGAGATCCTATTTTAAGGGTTACATGTATTATTCTGTAAAATATGAAAACAAGTTCACCTCTGTGATGTTCAGTTTCCTCGCCTCTAAAATGGACTAGATGATGCCTAAGGTTCCTCCCTGCTCTAAATCAATGATCTCCATTCTCTCGCTATCAATCCCATCCCACCACACCACTGCTCCACTGCAACTGTCCAGTGGTCACTAATTCTTTCCATAACTTCCAAGGGTACAGGATAGGAAATCAGAGGCCTGGCTTCCAGTCTTTCAGTAAATAAAGATTTATTAAGCACCTACTCTGTGTTGGGCACAGTGTGCTAAGGAGCTCACTATCTGATGGGGAAAATAACATACAAACAATTATGGACAATGATAAATATGATAATGTAAAAATAATCAGTACAGGGAAGGCACTAGAGTTAAGGGTGATCCTTATCAATTTCTCTGATTATTAGCTCTGACCCAAAATAGTCCCTTGGTCACACAATCTCAGCTCCTTCAACTGTAAAATGATGAACTGGATAGTCTCCAAGTTCCCTCTGAACTATGTCATCACTCCCTTTCTATGCTCCCTAGTTTACTTCTCTAAGAACTGATCTTTCACCCAAGTTCAGTTTTATATTTCCAGATGTTAGCATTTATACATCCCACGACCACAAACTTATTCTTGTTGTCTTTGTTCCATTATATCCATTATGACCATATTGTATATAGATTTTTGGGAGTGTTTTTGTCAAAGATACTGGAGTAGTTTGCCATTTCTTTCTCTAGCTCATTTTATAGATGAGGAAGTTGAAAGCAAACAAAGTTTAAGTGACTTCCCAGGCACACGGCTAGTTAGTGTCTGAGGCTGGATTTGAACTAAAGTCTTCCTGATTACCTTGCTGTCCCAAATTGATCATGTCTAATATTAAATCATGATCATCACCAACAAATCACTTCTTCCAAGTTTTTGCCATACTCCTAGCACCTTGGAACCCCCAGCTGTGGTATCATTTTAGACTCCTTCCCAGTGCCATTTCTTCTCCTTTTGTCACCCTTTTCTATACCAGGTCATTATATCCCCCTGCTTGAATTATCTGGGCAGTTTCCTCACTGGTCTTCCTGCTTCCATCTTTTTTTTTTCCCAATATGAATCAGATAGCTATTATCTCCTAATTGATCCTCACATATGGCCTGCACACTCTTATCTCTGTGCTTCTCCCCTCCCCTTCTGTTCTCTAATACCTGGAATATCATTCCCCTTCACCAGTCTAAAACTACCTCCTCTTTTGAGGTGCATTTCTGGCTACCCAGCCCACTGTGATAAAAAGTTCTATGACCTCATATAGCAATTAATAAAAATCACACAATCAAATGGTGTGTTGGCCTGTAGTGCTCTCAAGTTGTTTCTCCTTCATCTTATTTTCCCTATTAGATTTCAGAGGGTAAGGACCATGTTTTCTACTTCTTTTTTTATCTCTTATGTTCCTTAGCCCTGAATGAGCACAGAACTGGAGAGTAATAAAATACAATATGTTAAATCTGGAAAGAATGTGAGAAAGCATCTAATCCAATGATAATATCCAATCACTTTGTGTTACAGGTAAGGGTTTCTGGAGTGGGAAAGTGATACTATTTTAATCTAATAGCATCCTGTTCATTAGAAATATAATTTAACACATGTCAGAGTGGCCTGAATAAATGGGATTCCAAAGATAGAGCCAGTCTATTTTAACTAATGATAATGTTATTATTGTTATGTCAAGTTTGATTCTTCATGGCCCCATTTGGGGTTCTACTGGCAAAGATAATGGAGTGATTTTCCATATCCTTCCTCAGTTCATTTTACAGATGAGGAAACTGAGGAAAACAAGATTAAGTACCTTGCTCAGATTTTTAACTTAGGGAGATGAGTCTTCCTGATTCCAGGCCTGGTTCTCTTTATCTACTGCACTACCTTGCCACCCCTAATGATGATAAGGATATAATAATAATAATGACTAGCATTTATAAAGTGCTTTAAAGTTTGTAAAGCATTTATCTTGTAGTGTCATTTGATCTTTACAATATTTTATAAAATCAATGCTATTAGCTCCATTTATACAAATGAAGAAACAGGCTGGCAAGGCTTACGTGACTTGCCAAGGGTCACAAGTTAGTAAATATCTGAGGCAGGATTGAAACTCAGATCTTCTTGATACCAAGTCTCAAATACTCTAAGTACTATGCCACCCAGGTGCCTCAAAGGGCCCTGTAAGAATTTATATTAATACTGAATACTAGTCAAGAGTTTAAAAATGTTTGTCAAAAATGCTAATGTGATGTTTAACCTATACTAGATTACTTGCTGTCTAAGGGAGGGGAAGAAGGGGGAGGTAAGGAGAAAAATTTGGAACATAAGGTTTTGTAAGGGTATATGTTGAAAACTATCTTTGCATGTATTTTGAAAAATAAAAAGCATTTTGAAAATAAAAATAAAAACATCTTTAAAAGTGTCTTTACACATAATTAGAAAAAAATAAAATACTTAAATAAACTATTAAGTCTACAGGTTTTGATGATCAGAATCAGAAATATCCGATCACAGATAATTACTGATAAGGTTTTTTCATAATTGTCATAGGATAGGAATGAAATGTTGACTTCTCATTTATGTTCATAAATTCATTGAAATAAACTTATTTTTTTCTTAAATGCTAATGTGACCTTTGGCTATATTAATTATTAAAAAATATAATGAATGAGACGATTAAGAATCCTACATTCACTGTTTAGATCAGGCCAAAGTTGGAATACTGGGCTTAGCTATGAACACCATATTTTCATAGAATATGATAGGCTGGATTATGTCAAATCAGGAGAAGGAACTGAATATATTTTATTGTGGAGAATATAAGGATTTTTTGGGGGAGGAGTGGGCAAGGAGAGAAAGGAAAAGAGGGAAAGGAATCATAATTAATATCGTAAAATATTTGAAGTTCATGTAAAAGAGAAATCATTTATTCTTCTTAGCTCACAAATGAAAAATTAAGATCAATGGAAGCAAGATAGAAAAAAGCTGTATTCCAGTTCAGTTTAAGCAAGAACATTTTAATAATCAAACCATCTAATAATGTAATTTGGTGCTTCTGGAGACAGTGATCCTCCTGTCACTACAGATCCCCAAATAAAGTCTGGGTGACTACTTACTGGAAATATGTTTGAGGGGATTTATATCTCAAGCAAGGAGTTGGACTAGAGAATGATGTCAAACTCAAGCAAACAGATCCTTGCTGGTATTTTTTATTTATTTTGTTAAACAACTCTCAATTATTTTTAATCTGGTTCAGGTCTCACTGAGGAGTTTTCCAGTTATCTGAGATGGGTGAGGAGTTTGATACCTTTGAACTAGGTGATCTCTAAGATTCAAGGATTCCACTTCTAGAATTCTAGTTACAAAAGTCTCTCCTAACTATAAAATTTGATTAATGCTATACACCAAATAATAATAATAATAATAATAAAATAAATAATGAACTAATTTAAAGTTTAGTTCTATATCCAGAATATTTCATTTTAGGAAGTATTATTTATCTATTTTCAATTGATAAAATCATATTGGTTAAAAAAGTAAATATGATAATCTACATTCTAATGTGTAACCTATGGAAAGTCACTGACTTCTCTGGGACTGTTTTTTATCTGTAAAAAGAAGGAGCTAGACTCAATGATTTCTAAGTCTCTTTCAGCTCAAGATCTATGAGACTTTATGAGTTTAAAAATAGAAATATCAAAACAATAGACTTGCCAGTTACATTACTTATCTGGTTTCCATATCTCCATGTGTTTGACATTTAAAGAAAATTGTTTTAGCATGGTTACATTTACAGGAATTGTATATTACTATGTCTTAGTCTTTTCCATATTTCCTATCTAAATGTGAGGCCTAACCATCTGGACCACCATCATCAAATTAATTGTAAGCTTAAGAGGAAGTATGGATTGTAGGATAGATAAAGTATAAATTTCTAGAGAATCTAAAGAACCTGAAAAAATAAAGCAATACATAATTAAAGTCTAAAAAAGCAGATAATGATGATTGGCCATGAACTCAAATGCATGGTGCTAGGCATGGATAATGTGGGGCTCTTAGTTATAATAAAATTTGAAGGGGAAAAAAGTCAAAGGAAAAGCAATGGATTTGATAAAAAGGTCTTGGAAAGCCATGTGTTATGCTGACATACAAAACAGAGGAGAAAAGGATAGGGTGGGCATTTATTCAGGGTCTATAAAATGTCAAAAAGGGATTCACAGATTTACAGAACTGTGGAACTGCAATCTTTGATCTTAAAGACCATACACTCAATTCTCATTTTACAATTTTAAAAATTGAGGTTAAGTTATTGTGTCCAAGGTCATATATAGTTAGTTGGATGGTGAAGAAGTTAGGATTAAAACTCTGTCTAATGCTCTTTTACTAACTATAGTGTTCAATGCCCCTAAAAATAACTTAAAATGGAAAAAAATAAAAGAAGCATGAATAAATGACTAGCAGAAGGTAAACTTTCACTTCTATAACCCTTTTCTCTGATTAGATGATTCTTCCCAGAACCCCCACTTAAGGAAGATGCTCAGACCAGCTCTATCCCAGCTTTTCATCCCACCGCTCTCTCTGGCCCTGGAATTTAGCCACAGGAAGCATCTTTTGTCTCTGGATGCCTTCTCCTAAAATCTCTATTTAAGGAAGTCATGCAGGTTAGCTTTCTCTTGTTTTTCTCCAGCCTTTCTATATCATCTTCTCTTCCTCACCTGATTTTCAATTTCTTTAAATGGGTTATCCACTCCTTTTAGAATGCAAGCTCCTTAAAGAGGACTGATTTTTCTTTTCTGTTCATATCTGCATTCTCAGTGCCAGGCATATAATAAATATTGGTTTTGCTGACTTGACAGGTTAAGCTTATTAGCTTGTCATGACATTATTACCAACAGCAGTTTCTCAATAACCAACAATATGCTTCTAGATCAATTAGAAAGTTTGTTATTCTTACTTTTCAAACCTTAAGAAATTATGTTCGGTCATGACCCTCTACCTGACATGAATCACAGCTAAAGGACCATGGAAAAATTATCTTCTCTTTGCAACATGTGATGCTCCTGAGAGCTTGATTAACTATATTCTAGAGTAAGCCTAGGAACAATTCAGTGGCTCACAAAGAATTCCCAGACCTTCATATGCCAAGACAAAGTCAAAGAGAACTGGCAAATTTAATTTGCAATGCATAATAGACTGAGTTCTTTCCATTTCTCAAGTGTCTTACGCTTAATTCTTCTTTCTAAGATATCTCAATAGAAGCCAGAATTTGATCGGTTGTCCTGAAGGCAGAGGCACAGCTCAATTATTCCAGGAATAATTATCCAGTTTGTGGATTATCTAATTCCTAAATCCATGGATCTTTCAGTCATTTCACTGGGGAACAAGACTGAATTTAATGGCTGAAATGAAATTGGCAGATCAACTTTGAATGTAACTTATCTGTGCCATCCTAGTTCCATACTAAAGTTAATCATATGAAGTTTTCCTTGGGTTCTAATTGCCCTTAAGTCATTTACACTGAAACATGTACTACCTTTGATTTACCTCCATGGCCATGCAAAAGACAGCATATATTCTTGTTTACAGCAATTTGGCTTGCTGTGAGCCATATCCCTGAGATGGATAATCATCCCCAAATTTCCCTCAAATCTCAAAACATTCTGAATAGCTTGTTCCCTCTAAATTTTAATAGATTGGATATAGAGAACCAGGCACAACACTGTGAGACTGTATCATTAAGAAAAAAATAAATCCTTGTAAGATATAGAAAGTAACAATATGTTGTTTTGATGTCTTAGAAATTCCATATGTCTGCCAAATCAAATTAAGACTAGGCAGCATAAGCAATTAAATGCAAGCAATTAAAGATTTGTCACATCCATCTCTAGTTTGAATTTCACGGAAATGAAATGGGACTAATGGATGGGCAAGCCTGTGCTTAAACAAACACCTGACTGCTTCCAGTTGTTTATAATTTAATAAGTAGATAGACTGTCAAAACACTGACATACAATATCCTGCATCAGTGCTATAGTGAAGCTAAGGAAAAATTTCAAATTCAAAAAGTACATAGAATACATCGTTCAAAATCCTGGAGGCAACATTAATTGCATCACGTAGCTACATAAGAGAACTTTCAATTAATGTGATTTATGGTAGGACCACTTCCAGCATATACAACAGCCTAAACTATGAATGAATTAACTGTGCTTATGCATCCTTCACTTCTGAATTTTTTGAGTTGGTATCTATTTGCATACTTTGCCTTGATCCTATATCAAAAAAGAGTTTGCAGAGTCACCAGAAAAGACCAGAACTGATTTTTCAGTCAGGATATATTATGCTCAAAATATTCTTCCCCCTCTCCACATATATACAGTCAGAGGTCTGACATCTTTATTAATAAAATGTGACTAACTCAGCCAAGAGAGCTGTTTTGCCTAAAATTTGCAGGACTTGAGGTTCAATTACTAAAACCCACATGTTTAAATCCTTCACTAAGATAAAAGTAAAAGGCAGGAAATGGCAAAAACTTAGCAATGTAACATTGAAGCCCAGATATAATTTGGTAGCTTCAAAATTCATTCTTTATCACTTGTATTTTTCTTCTTCCTCTTCCTTTTCTTTTTTTCTCTCTCTCCCCCTTCCATCCTTCTCTTCCTTTTCTGTCCTTCTTTCCTTCTTCTTTTTTCCTTTCTCTCTTCTCTCACTTTTTCCCTCCTCCATTCTCCTTCCTTCCTGTCCTGCTTTATCCCCTTTCCAGTTTTTCAGTCCTCCATTCTACTCTCTCTCCTCTACCATTCAATAAACATTTATTGAGCACTCAGAAGAGATCATGTTAGGAACTGTAGGAAGACAAAACCAATTAACAAACAGTTTTTACCTTCCTTTCTTTTTTCTCTTTACTCTGCCTCCAACTGGACAATGGTTACAATATATGTGCATTCTGATGGCAGTGAGAACCACAGGGTTTGCACCTTGAGTCCAACTTCATTTAGATTTACAATGTACCACTCATGTACACAAAGGGTTGCTAGTCATGAGATGCAACAACAAATTTCCAAGAATTCTCCTAAATGGAATTATATTTAAAAAGTAGCAACTATACATACTCAAGCCTTAAGCTATAAATGTGGAGGAGTCCACCCACACACCCCATTTTGTGAAATTAGTCGGAAGCATTCACAGAATTTTCATCCCTTAGTAAGATAACTTCCAAATCAAATCAATGGGATAATAGATTTTCTTTCTGTTGGTCTACCTATTTTTTTCATGTCCCTGCCTTTCCCCCCCTCTCTGTCTGTCCTTATCTTTTTGCCCTTCACCCTATATCTCCCTATTACTAACTTGTTTCCTCTTAGCAAATTCAATTCAGCCACCAGTAGTAGTAGTCATAGTAGTAGTAGTAGTAGTAGTAGTAGTAGCAGCAGCAGCAACAGCAGCAACAACAGTACTATTAGTAGCAGTAGTAAACTACATACTAAATTACATAAAAGAAACAAGGTAAGGAGAGGCAGTATGTTGTAGCAGATCGAATTGTGAGACATGAAGATCTGTGTACATTATCTCATATCAGATACTTCCTATCTGTGTGGGACCATGAACAAGTAACTTAACCTGGAGAGAATGCTGGCTACTTCACTGGACTTGAAGTTAGGAGACTAGGACACAAATCTTGCTTCACATTAACTGTGTGATCCTGGAAAAGTTAGTTAACCTCCTCTCAGTCTTAGTTTCCTTATGTTTAAGATGAGGATAATAATAACACCCACTTCCCAAGACTGTTAGCATATATTTTTTGCAAGCCTTAAATCTTTATTATATAAAGATTAACTATCATTAACCTGTTTCAGTATGTTGTTCTTTAGATATTTCAGTCATGTCTGACTCTTTATGGTCTCTTTTTGGAGTGTTTTCTTGGCAAAGATACTGGATTAGTTTGCCATTTCCTCCTCCAGCTCATTTTACAGATGAGGAAACTGAGGCAAATAGGATTGAGTGACTTGCTCAGGGTCACATAGCTATAAGGTGTTTCAGCTGAAGTCTTCCTGACTCCTGTTTTAGCACATGCTTCTCTTGTAGTTACCTGCATGTACTTTGGCAAGGTAGTTTTCTGGAGAGCCACACATCCTACTCCCTAACATCCACCTCTTGAGAACGCAAGGGAGACAAGAAAGGAGAATATGGATCACAGATTCAGATAGATCATTATACTGGAAAATCAACTTTAAAAACACAAATCAGTATTGTAATGACCAGGTACAAAACTTTGTTATTGTTGTTTAATCCTTTTAGTTATGTCCAACTCTTTGTGACCCTCTGTGGGCTTGGTAGAGACACTAGAATGATTTGCCAAGAGTTGTTAAGTTGTGCAGTTGATAGAGCCCCAGGCCTGGAGTCACAAAGATTAGAGTTCAAATCTAGCCTCCTATACTTACTAGCTATATGATCTTAGGCAAATCATTTAAGCCTGTTCAAATGTATCCTCATCCATCACACAATTTACTGGGGGTTGTGTGTCAAAAGTGTTTTCTTTGGTATAGAGCAAAGTTGTTAAAAACAAAGCCCAACACTGTGGCCCACACCAGATTAAAATATAACTGGAAAACATTTATAATAAAAATACAGCCTAAAGGGATCTTTATTCCCACCTTCTTATTTGGGTTTGACATCTCTGGTATGGGCAGCAAATGAATAAGAAATTCCCATTGTTTATGAAAATCAGCAACTATTCTACCATTTTCTCATTTCTTGAAAAATGAACTGGTACATGTTTGCAAATAAATGTACTTGGTGAAATGAAAGCTTAAAAATGAATTTCTTGGCTTTGGGGTTTAAACTCTAAATGGAACTGAAAAGACTTTGCTTTGTTCTTCTCATCTGTGCTATGTACATTTTTGTTTGTAAGCCCTTAGAGGATATGGATCATTTCCTCATCATCTATGGAAATCACGGGCAGGGTAGAGATACACATAACATGGGCAATTAGATAAGTAAAAAAAATCAGAACCATAATGATAAGCAGCAAGGTAGGCCCAATATAATTAGATATAATTATAATATAATATATATATATATTATATAATAATATGTAATTATGTAGGGATATAATTTTAAAAGGGGTCTATCCTTTATGATTTTTAAAAGTCGAAGCAATAAAGAAACATTAGGATTATCTTAAATGCACACCTTTGTCTGAGCGGGAATCTTAGTCTGAATTTTCAGTGTTGTCGTCTCAACTTTTGGAACATCACTAGTGAATGATATCTTTGGAATTGTTCGGGATGTTGGCATCTGTGGACTTTCTACTTCCTCTTCAGCTCCTGAAACAACAAACAAAAATCAATATGAGAAATATAAAACAGAGCAAGAATGTTATCTGACTCTGAGAATAATGCTGCACTTATAAAATACTCAGCTTTCATTTATCTGACTCTAATTTTCCTTTGGGGAAAAAAGAGAATAAGAAATGAATTTTATTGGTATAGAAAACTCTCACTTGAGAAATCTCTCTCAAAAGCACTGCTGGTATATGTCAAAGGTGATATTTGAACCCAGATCCCCCTGGCTCTAAGCCTGGCTTTCTGTTTTATATTTTGCATTTTCTCTCAACCTCAATATGTTGGGAAGAAAAGATGATTGCAAAGGTGGGAACTGGTGCTCTGAAGAATATTGGCAATTCCTTTCATTTTCTAGACTTCTTACTTGGAGACCATTGTCCTTCCATTTCAGTGCTACCTTTTGACATATAATTCATAAAAATTTATGAGATCCAACTACAATGTTCTTTTTAAAGTTAATTATTTGTGAGACATATGTTGTCAACCAGCTTCTTCAGAGACTTTTTAATTATCTTGAATGGCTAGGCAAAGAAAATAGCAATATTGTGAGCCTATATTGGATTAATAAAATAAGCATTTCAAAAACATGAAGACAACTGTTCTTGGTTAGCTTTTTGTGGCCATTTCTTGCTTTTTGTTTCTACTACCCTAGTTGAGGTCTTATGCTGGATTACTGATTGCAACAGTCTCCTAATTATTCTTTTTTGCTTCTGATCTTTCCTGTCTTCCTATCATAAAAATTTCATTTTCCTCTCCTCTCTTTCACCATCTTCCACCACCCTAGTGACACACATCACAGAATAAATATGTTAATCTAGAAAGATTCATAGTTTTTTATTAGTTCAACTTCCTAATTTTATAGATGAGGAAACTTAGGTATTTCTCGATCTTTTATAATCAATCTTTCTGACTTTTAGCTTTTAGTCCATGAAAACTATAGGAATCAGATCTACTACAAGCAAAGGAATAGGGTTAGGAAAAGGATAACCCTTAACGTAATCTGCAACTTTTGAGCTCTGCATCTCTATCAGAATCTCTTCATCCCAAAAAATAATATCAACCCTGCAACTCATGACTTGGAAGTACCCACTGTCCCTGAAGCCTCTATTTGATTGGATGGCTCTCTCCAGAATCTCCACTTAAGGAAGGTGACGAGGGCAGCATCTCTTTATTTTTTCATGAGGCTTCAATGTGGATTTTTGCATTATGTCAAGTACCTTCTTTCCACTCCTCATTTTATCTTTATTTTATGTTATCCTTCCATTAGAACATAAACTCCTTGAGGGCAGAGCTTTTTCCTTTTGCTTATATTTGTACTCCCAAAAATAAGAACATAGTGGTATATAGTAAGCACTTAATAACCACTTGATGACTAACATTTCTATCTATATTATTCCCTCTTCCTAGAATGTTTTCTCACCTCCTGTTGCCTAATCTGAATCCTATTCTCTCTCTCTCTCTCTCTCTCTCTCTCTCTCTCTCTCTCTCTCTCTCTCTCTCTCTCTCTCTCAGCCTACTTTCTCCAATAAATTTCCTCTGATTCTTCAAACCTACAGTAATCTCCATCGTTTTCTAAAATCCTATTGAAATCATTTTTGTTTAGCATCAGGTCTTTAGCACCTTAAGAAATAATCTCTGGAAGATTTATGTGAAGACCTGGCTAAGACTGGCACAAGAAAAATATGGAAGAATTGCAATATATATTAGTGAGAAGAATGTCAACACTGATGAGAACACAAATGCATCTACATATCAAAGTATCTACTTGTTATATTTAGCATATTAATCTCAAAAACACCTTTCTACCAGCCAACCTGTTAATCCATTAGCAATTTATGTACAATATACTTGATTTGTTCACAAAGTGAGTGATTTAATCTTTAAAGGATTACTTGCATTTGAATGAGAACTATGATAAAAATTAATAGGTTAGTTTAAGGACTAAAAATACTTATATCCATTAGGTAATGACAAATTAAAATTCTTTTTTAAAAGCCTGCTTTATAATAAGCCTAAAAAGATAGTCAATGCTTATAGTTAGATCATGTCAATATAATTAAAATAGCAATACTATCTAAATTAATCTACCAGGTTTGTATTATATCAAGCAAATTATCTAGAAAGCACCTTGAAGAACTCCTTATAATATTGCCAAAATGCATTTGGAGAAACAAAAGGTCTAGGATGTTAAGGAAAATAATAATTTAAAAGAAGGAATGAAGGGGGGAATAGTAATTATAGACTTCAAATTATGTCATAAAACAGTAAGTATCAAAACTAGTTAATACTAACTGAAGAGTTGAAAAGTAGATCAGCAGAACAGACTAAATAAGCAAGAGTTGGAAACAATCAAATTCAATAATTGAGCATTTGATAAACTGGTAAACAAATTACTTGGGAAAGACTAGAAGTATTGGAAACTGGATAATATTTCAGTTGAAATTAAGTTCATACTCTAAACTTATATAATTCTATCAATTATATATTCTATATTCTATCAATTAATATCAACAAGGACATGTGACCTGAATGTAAAAGCCATTAGATCATTAAAAGAAAGCAAGATCAAGGACCATACATACTCATGTGTATGGGGACAATCTTTAGCTAACAAGGGATAGAGACAATCACAAAAAAATGAAGTCAGTAATTTTGATTATATAAAATTGAAATGCTTCTGAATAAACAAAATCTGCATACAGAATGAGGACAAATTGTCAATTGGGAAAATTTTTTTGCACCAAATATATCTCTTCTCAGGTCTGATAATCAAGATATTTATATATAATTAACACACATATATATATGATTATGCCATTTTCCTGTGGATAAATGGACTAGTGATATGAACAAATGATTCCCAAAATAACAAATGATCAATAAAAATTGTTCCAAATAATTAATAATAGAAATGTAAATCAAAATAACTCTGTGGCTTCAACTCACAGCCAGTAAATTAGAAAAATGACCAAAAGTAGAAATGGTCAAAACTGGAGGGGATTCAAAAAGATAGAAAAAGTAACACATTGGTGGTAGAGCTATAAATTTGTTCAACTATCCTGGAAAGTATTTTAGAACTATTCAAAAAATTAAAATGACAACAACATCCAGTCCCTTGGAACAAAAGATGCCTACTTATAAGAATATATACCATGGAGGTTACAGACAGAAAGTATTTACTATAATAAAACAATAAACAACAACAACAAAACAAACAACAAATAAAATTTTCATAGCAGTCCTTTTAGTGCTTGCTAAGATTTGGAAACAATGTTATGTGCCTATTGGTTGGAGAAAGGCTAAACAAATTGAAATTTGTGAATATAATGGAATATTATTATGCTGTAATCATGACTAAGAAAACATATAAGAACTGATGAAGATGTAAGTAGAACCAGGAAAATAATAGATACGACTAAAATAATGTAACTGGAAAGAAAAAAAAGAAAGTAAGAAAAAGAAAACTGAACGCTGCATAACTATAATGTTCAATCTTGGCCTGAAAGTAGACTGGAGATGATAAATCTCTTTTCCTCCTTTGTAAAGCTGGGGGAGAGGGGAAGAAATAAAAGTGTCAAATATTGTATTTACTATCTGACATGGTCAATGTACTGACTGATTTTCCTGAAATGATTTTTCCCCCTCTTTCTTTAAACTTCGTTAAAAGGAATGGCTTGGGGCTTGGGAAAGAAGGGAGGGATGTTTCAAAAGGCAATGTGATGCAGTTACAAGAACAATCAATAAAAATAAAAAAACAAGCATTCCAGATATAATGTCCATCTAGATATGATATATGTCAAGGAGAAAAAGAGAAAATGTGAATTCAAAGGGAAAAAATAAAAATTACAATATTAACAAGAGCCTGAAATTTGTGAATTTCTTTTAGGAAAATTACTAAAAATAACATCTCATAAACCAGGGATCACAGATGAATTGAAAGATATTGATGGAATCTAATCATTATTCTTTTAAATCCAGAAAGGACAAGATATGTCATTAATAATACTACCTCATTTTCTCTCCTAAAAAACAAAAACAAAACCTCAATCCTAAACTAATTGAGTTTATCCAGTCATCGGCTTTCAGTATCACAAAATATCAGACATAGAAAAAGTTTCAACATCTATGTAGTCCAATATATAACTACTCTTACCAAGGATCCTCTTATAATCTGGTTCAACAAGTGGTCATCTAGCCTTTACTTAAAGATACTATGAAGGAGGAACTCATTAAAGAAAGAAGACATTTTCTGCTTGGTCTCAGATGACAAAATGAAAACAATGGGTAGAAGTCCTCTCAATATAAGGAAAAACTTCCCGGTAATTAGTGATCTAAAAATAGAATGGATTGTCTCAGGATTTAGTGGGTTCATTAGCTTTACTGGCTGCTATGTAGCAATGTTGACTAATTTGGAATTTGCAAGTTAATTAAAACTCCAATTTTTTTCCTGATAAACTGTTTCCTAGTTATGACTCATTTTTGCACTGATGAAGTTGATTTTTTGAACCCAAATATAGACCACAACATTTATCCCTAGTAAATTTCATCTTCTTTAATTCAGTTTAATTCAGCAAATATGTGCTAAATGTGCAAAGCATCAGGGAGGCAAAGAGAAAATGAAAAGAATTCTCACCTTCATTCTAGCCTGTATACATATTTTTGCATCTTTGTTCTGTCATATATAAGCTACTGCTTCTAACTTCATATCAGCTGCAGATTTAATAAGAATGCCATCTATGTTTTCATTTAAGACATCTAATAAAAATATTATGTACAAGGCCAAGAACAAAATACTTGAGGCACTCTTCTAGGAATTTCCCTTCTAAGTTGACAACTATCCATTTGTGATAACTCTTTGGGTCCACTTCTTTGACCTAGCTATCAACCTTCCCACAAAGAAAGCATGAAACATTTTAACTTCCCCCAATCTACTTACTATCTATTGATCTCAACAAAAAAAGGAAATGAGGTTAGAATGGCATAACCTATTCTTGATGAAGACATTACGAGCAGAGCAATCACTAATTCCTTTTCTAAGTGTTTACAAGTCATCCCTTGAATAATAATATGTTCTAGAATTTTGCCAAGATTGAAGTTGTCACCTGGTCTATAGTTTATAGAGCCTACTGTCTTCCTTGTTCTGAAATTTGGAACATTTGCCTTTCTCTAGTTGTCCAGCACCTTTGTATTGGAAACATGGGTTAGAAAAGTTTGAGAACCACTATCTTAAGCCAAAATCAGTAACTAACTTGAAGAACAACATTTTCAAAGCAAAGAAAGGTAGTGATAATGGATGTTCTTGCTCTTTTGCACACTTTTTTTCTATACCTCTGACCAAATCAATGATAGAATCAGGAAGTAAGAGATATTTTAGCCTCAGCTCTTTCCTGGTTACATCCTGTGATTTCTAGGATTCATCTATTCATCCACATCTTTGAAAAGAAAATTTTAACTAAGAGGAGATACAAAATCCTCTCTCCTAAATCTTTTCAGACAGAAGAAAAAAATAAAGAGAAGAAACATGTATCTTTTAGAATAATTTAGGCATTCTTATGTTCAGGGGTAACAAAATGACTTATGCGATCTCCAAAGAGCCCTTCTAAACCTTGAATTCTAAGATCTGTAGTATTTAAACAAGATTTGACCAATTAATTATGTACTTGGGAATTTTGAACATTATTTAAATACAAAGAATGTCTGAGACACTAAGGGATAAAAATGTGTGTTACAAGTGTAAAGTATTAATAGTGTTTTAGTGAGTGACATCGGGGCTCTGCTGGGCAACACTTACCCCACTTGTTCTGCATGTGAGATATATATCACTCCCCTAAGAATAGCAATGGCTATTTTTACAACCAGGATTGCATTGTAAGCTCGTACTTACTAGGTCAGCAAGCTCTTCCAACTCTTTCCTAGACTTGCTGTTTCGCCATTTAAAATACTGCACCTTATATTATAACTTGGCTTTCTTCAAGTAGATTATCAATTTGAATCTTTCTGGGTCATTCTGCATTTGGGACCAGTCTGCTAATCATATAACATATATGAATCTAAGCCCAGTACAGCTCTTAGGACTTTGGGCATTACAAATGAAAATTCTAATCAATAAAAATCCCAATAAAGGTTTTCATGGTAACCTGCTGAATATTGTTTCCTGATTTGACCATTAATTACCTCTGTGCTCAAATCTTTCTTGATCAAAGCTTCCACTGGGATTGTTCCTGGAATAAGTGAAATGATTGGCCACTGAACTAAAGAGTGTTTATCCCAAATGTTTTTCAATCCAACTGTACATTTTCCCTTCCTCCCCTAGAGCAACCCAGAGGAAGTAAGTGAAGCCAACTGTTTCTGATTTATCCTTTAATTTCTAATCTGTGGTATGGAATTTTGCCAAGTAGGTGTTCATTTAATTTTTTTACAGATGTTTTAGGTGACATTACCTTCAATGTCTTAATTCAAAGTCCCACTGGAACTCAAATATACTCCCTATATAAATCAATTCTTTGAACTGTTTCATGAGAACTGTTTCCCAAAAATGTTTAAAATAGAACCAGAGTATTATCTTAAAAATACCAATGGACAAAGTGAAAACATACAGAGAAAACACAGTTGAGATAAAGGTACAATTTATTAAATTGTTATTGTTGTTATAAAAATTGTCTGAAGATGTCCAGCTATCATATTATTAGGTATCCCACTCCCAAGTTAGCTTGAAAGTATGTGTGCATAAGTATATGTGTATGCATATAAATGTGTGTATATGTGTGGGTATACATATTTACACAGATATAGATGTATACATACATATATACACTTAAGATTTAATCCTATTCTGAAGCAAAGTAGTAAATTAATTGCTTGACAGACTCCTGAAAGAATTTTAGGATCTAGTAAGTATCACACCATCTAAGAATCAATTAATTCTGTGTTAATATTAAACAATAAGACAAGATCTTCACGTGGGAAGAGGTTGGGGGGGGAGAAATAAAAGTGGTTTTCCACTCTTACCTGAGCCTGATGCAGATGCATAGTCATCATCATCAATAGGATAAACTCCAGATGCTTCTTCAAGAGAGCTGTTGTCAAGGTACATGTCTTTATCAGAAGTCAGCTCTGCCCTCTAAGAAAGAAAGGAGAGTGAGATTTAAGAGAGTAAACTATTAAGAAACTAATTTTATTTACAATATTAAGTTTTCTCTATTTATTTACCTTCCTTCTATTTTACTCTCCCCCTTTACCTTCCCATTCTTCAAGTTCTGTATCTAGGAACGGTTTAATACTATTTTAAACAGCCAAATGAGAAGTAGAATGATATAGGGGCTGAAGAACCCATTGTGGAGCCAGAAAGACTAGGATTTCAAGTCGTCCCCCCCCCCCCCGACAATACACTGGCTGGGTGACTTTAGGCAAGCCATTTGCCCTCTCTGAATGTCCTCCCTAGTCAGTTCTCCATGACTAAATTGCAGAGAAAATGCTGCCTTCAGTGACAGAGTAGACCTTCCTCATCCAGGAATTCACAGTAGCAATTAGTGCCTATTCTAATATGCATAATACAAATCTAAAGTGCCCGTGCAGCATACTGGGGGGACTGGGACAGTTCAGGGACTCCAGTGCCTATAATTTCATTTAGTATGTTTAATCATGCATATTTATTATATACCTACTGAGGGCCAAGCATTGAGTAAATGTATATGTAACCAAGTGTAAATAATACCCATCCCCATAATTTTGCTTACTGTATTGTTTTTTGGGGGAGCATAAACAAATCTGTTTCTGATTCTGCTTTGCTTCCTCAAGATTAAAACAATTATAAGTCTACCCTGGGCTTACTTCTTTTGCCTTCACAAAGACTTTTACAAAGCAACCATTCCCTTTGAGTTCATTGAAGCTAAATGTTAATGTGCTATTAGGCAAGAATTAGGAGTGTGCTGGTAAATGTTTAGCAATCGGTTTGGGGAAGAGACAGTGACGTACACATGCTAGATACACATTAAAAAGTTTAATCTGCTTTAACATTTTCTCCACTGCTTTCTGAAATCTAGATCCTCAACAAAACAATAAATCAATCCTTGTTTTGTAGCATTTGATGATTTTTGAGATAAAAATACTCGTAATCAAAATTTAACAACTGGCATAAGCAAAGTCAAGTTGTATTCAGCATAAACTGCCTATAAGAATATTCAGTAAAACAGGAAAGAAAGTCGTTGTCAGTCATTCAAATGAACAACAATTACTACTACTACCACCATTATCATTTATGCAGGAAGCCTAGTATTTTGGAGTCATGCATGATCTTGTCTATGGCACCTGGCATGGCGAGTGATTTAAACAATGTGTCTACACAGATCATTTAATAATGGAAATATTCCTCTGATGACTCTAGTCCTTCATCTCTTTGATGCCAAAACTAGTGATCAGTACACCAAATAAATAAATAAATGAATGAATAAATAAGACTAGATCCCTTTATAAAAAAAATTGAAATTTAGTAATAGCAAACACTGTGTTTATTTTTTGAGAAAAGTAGAATCACAGTACTTCAAAATGTGGGTTTTGAAAGCTCCTTGGACTACCAACTGTAGTTTAATATTACTATACTTGAACAGGAAATCCTGGCTATGACGTCCCCAAAAAAGAGATTCGTCAGCCTTATCTTGAAGTTCTTTTTTTTTCCCCAAGGATACTAAAGACATAAAACTTAGAATTAAAGAGTTGCAAGGAAGCATTGAGTATATCTAATATAGGGGGTTTTAGCCCAAGTCTAAGAACTTGTTTTAAAAATTTTTTTGAAAATTATATTTTAACATACTTGGTTTTCTTTTGTAATTCTAAATATTTTATTTTAGTTTATTGGTCAATTGACATTCACTGGCACAATTACTCTACTGACTCACAGTTTACTCAATAAAAAGGATTTTATTCTAAAAATCCAACTAGAATTAGAATAAAAATCCACATCAGGGTATTATTATGTAATTAGGGAACTAGAATATTGGATATCTATTAAAATGATTACAATAAGTTGATCATTCTATAATTAAAGCATTGTCATTACCTAAACAATTCTTATAGTCTGATAAGAATAGAATTTATACATAAAATTAATAGCTTGACCTAAATGACTTCTAATATGCTTCCCTTTTCTAAATTTATGATTCAATCACTAAGAGACTATTAAAAAAATTTGAATGCTCACACCCAAAAAGCTTTAAAAAAAATTCTTTCCCCACAATATTGGTTTCCACTAGATTTTTCTGTTCCAGTAGTCCCTGGCTGGAAACCATCCTAGGCAGACAGGCAGGTCCCAGCCTTGAAAACAGTACGACTTTATTCTATCAAGTTACAAGTCTGCTAGGAAAGGCTAACACTTTTTAAACTTGATCCTACAGTCTCTACTATTCCTCTCTGCCAATTCATAGAAAGGTATGTGAATCCATCTTGCTTAATCTGTCCTATCTCCCAGACTCCAAATAGTGAAATCATAGGCTCTGGTTTTCCAGTGGCCAGGTTCACAAGCTTTGAGTAACTACAGAGCCAAGAGACTGAAGGAACTTTTCTCCCAGCATGGTCAGATCTCAATTTGGCACTCCAGCTAAGATCTGTTCTTCACCTTGCTCTTTTCTAAGGTTTTCACAATTTTCAATGTGATAAAGTCTTCTCTGATGATTCTATCTTTCATGGACTACTATAACATGCATAATTGTAATTCAATTCAAGCAATCCAATAAACATTTATTAAGCCCTTACCAGGTACATTATGCTAGGCATTGTGGGAAATAAGCAGTCTAGACAAGATTTGGTTTCTTCCCTCAAGAAACTCAAAGGTAGGATTTATTTAAAGCACTTAGAACTTAGAGATGGAACTAATGGGTCTATTATCAAACAGTTCAGAATTTAATTATATCAATTCTCATTTTGGTTGATAAGGCATGTAGGTCTTATTGCTTTTCCATTCAATCATAAAAGGAGAGATAGACAGGACCTGAGAGGCTATCTACTCTAACCACTTCATTTTATAGATAAGGAAACTGAGTCCTCAAGAAGTGTGTCCAAAGTCAGAAAAACAGGGCTGGGATTCAAATCCATTTCCCCAGAACCAGTAGTCATTCTACTTTACCAAGTACTTTTATTTTCTCTCTCCAACTACACTACAGACTTCCTGACAGCAGGGATTATGTCAAATTTATCTCTTTATCCCCACATACTTAGTATTGTTTTACATATAGCAGGTGTTCAAGAAATGCTTTTTGACTTATATGCATAGAATAAATTGGTCTTTGGGTCAGAATGTATAACTAACAAGTCACCCACAACACCAAGTCTCTACATTTTTATTATCAGATTCACAAATGGAAACTAGATTATTTCAGACATGGATAGTCCTCTGACCCTATGCTTTATATAAATTTTTAAATACTCAAGTTTCTTCTACATGAGTTCTAGCACATAGATTTGTTTTCAAAGCTAGAGAATTTATAAACCTTTTTTCAAAATGGAAAAAAACCCATATCAGAATACTAGGAACTCTGTTTCCTTTTCTTCACAAGTGAGTGATTTTAATTTCCCTCTGCCCACACCAAACTTCTGGTTTGATAGATGTAAGTACAGCTCTAAGATATTCAATCCTTACTTGTAAATTGAGTTTCCATTCATTAGATAACCCAGCTGTCTAGACCTACACATCATTCACACACTAACAGGCGGGTGAAGAAAAAAAAAAGCCTTACAGATAATGCTATGCTACTTTAGAGACGTTACAATTCATCTGTACTAGGTAGTTAGTTTCACACACCACTGAATTTACTAAAAGAAATGACTCTTGCAAGATTATGCCAGGCTAACACCACTCTAGGCCTCTTAAGTTAAGATGAAGGTAAACTTAGAATCACAGTCTGGATGTTAATTGGTTTACTTTTCTAGAGAAATGCTTTCTTTTAGCACACTCAATAGAGATTTCTTGAGAATCAGAGCTGGAAGGAGAAACAGAGAATGTTTACTATTTAGGTTCTTACCACAAGCCTAGGAATTTGTATTTTAAAATATTTTGATAATTGGCTTTCTTTGGTAATCCTATGTATTATATTTTTATTTCAGTGAGTCAGTCAATTAGCATTTACTATGCCTTGATATATATAGCACTATACTATATAGCTACTATGCTGTGTTATTTTATGCACTTAAAAACGGAGTCCATAGGATTCATTAGAGTATTAAAGGTATTCAACAACGGCTACTCAGAAAAACAAAAAGTGTAATCTATTTTGTTGTTGTAGAGAAAAAATAACACATCTTTTCTGAGAAGAAAAGTGGAAGAAAGCAACCTGACCAAAGAAATTTCCTAAGGAATAAGGCTATCCAAAAATGGAGCAGATTCCTATTCATTAGTGCTTATTAGCAAAAACTAGATGCATACTTGCTAGTCATGTTTCATTGGGGATTCTTTGTCAGGTTCAGGTTAGACTAAATGGCCATTGATGTTCCTTCTTCTGTAAAGTTACACCCATTCCCATAATTCAGCTGTCTTGTGCCCATCTATACTAGGCTGTTGCACACACAATCAGCTCAAGTTTCCCCACTGTGGTTGTTACCTCCAAACTTGCAACTTTTCTGAAGCCATAAGTGTGACCTCTGAACATTAGTGAAATAGAATGTTAATGTAAAAAAGGAGAAAATCCCAGTAACAGATTTTAAGATGCCAAAATTTATTTTATTCTAATTACTCATCAGAACCAGAAAGACCTGATTTTTCATGAATCAAGGTGGGGAGGAGGGAGCAAAGAGATTCAATGAGCCAAGCTTTAGCTATAAAAATAAAATACCAATCTAGCATTAAATTTCTGCACTACTCTATGAGAAACTAAAAACCCAGATAGAAGCTTTTGTTTCCAGATAAAGGCACTTCTAGCTCCTGACTTAAAGGGGCCTTACTTACAGCTGAATTTACCTTTATGATTAGTGTAAAGGGATGAAGTACCTGGTGGCATGTAACCTTAGCTTCTACTTTCATTAAGTTAAACTGATATACCATGGGCTGATCTATTTTGAAATAATAATTATCTCCAAACTCTTGTCACTGGTCACTTAAGGAAGATGTACCTATTCTTAGGTTTTTTCCAAATATGTACTCCATAGGACCTTAGAGGGCTAATCCAACCTTTTTACTCTCCATATGAAGAAAACAAATCCCAAAGAAATTAAGGAAGATAATTAAGGGAGAATAAAATTTTCTTTTTTTCCTTTTGACTTTCTTCTGTACCTTGCAGTAAACTATTTAACTATTTATTAGTATCAATCTGCTGCTGATTATCAGTAGAATTTTTAGTTTCTTATTAAACCATTAAACATACTTATCCCTTAGCCAAATTTTAGCCACAATTCAAGGATGGAACTTTAAGTTTATTGACATATATATGATTCTATTTTTGATTTTATGAGATATCCTTGAGCTATTGCGTGAGTTTCTGTTTGAACCAAAAACTGTCTGGTCTCATTTTATTCAGTTAAACTTTTTTTGCCCAAGAGATCTGGAGGTGACCTAATCTTAATTTCTATGGTATTTCCTCTAAAAGGGCAAATCATAAGCCCCCCTTACGTTCTCTTGTTCAATACTTTTCTCATTTTCTTCTTTTATAGGAATGTCTCCCCAGTATGCTAGAAGCCTTACCCTGGGTTTTTAAAAAATATTATATGGGTACTAGTACAACAGATGGCTGTGCATCTGTTGTTCCTTCCTTTAGCTACAAGATTGACCTACCACCTGTTCTGCTTGTGGATCTCTTGAATGGTATCTTTTATACAACTTTTTTGAGCACATTATCATTGATAAAATGCTAAAAACTTATTTATGCCCACTATATCTTTTAACATTTTCTTGCATGAGCCCAGTTACCATCTCTCTGCAAATGATTTGATGATCTGTATACTGAGATTTACTCTGTCTTCTGAGCTCCAGTTTCACATCATCAAGTGACTATTGGCCATTTTGAACTAGATATCCAATAGGCATTTCTGCCTCAACACTTTCCAAATGGAACTCAGTATCTTTCCTCACTTCTTCTCTTCCCAATAACAGCTAAGGGAGCCATCAACTTTCAGGCAAAAAGGTTTGCTCTCTTGGCGTCTTTCTCTTTGACCTCACCCATCCACATCCGTTGTCAAATCTTGTCATTTCAATCTCCTCAGCGTTTACTACATGTCACCTCATCTCTATGGACACAGTAGAAACAGTTTAATTCATGCACTCATCCCATCTAGACCTCAGCAGCTTCTTAAGCTCTGGCTCGTTATCACCCCCATGTAAAGTCTGACCGAAGGTGGGGGTTGCAAAATTATATGTTAACAGTATATATTTGATTTAAATGTTTATTTTATGTGCTTCTATACTTAGGGTCATGTAAAAAATTTCTTGGGTAATTTAAGAGTTAGCTAAGTGGCGTGGTGGATAGAACATTGGTCCTGAAGTCATGAAGACTTGGTTTCGAATATCACTTCAGATACTTCCTAGCTGTGTGATCTTAGACAAGTCACTTAACCCTGTTTGCTTCAATTTATTCACCTTTAAAATGAGTTGGAAAAGGAAATGACAAACCACTGCAATATCTTTGCCAAGAAAACCCCAAATGGGGTTACAAAGATTCAGAGAAGACTAAACAACATATCTATATGGTGAAAGAGAGTCAAGATAAAAAAATGAATGAAATTGAAAGGGCCCTGGTCAAGAAAAATCCTTGAGACAATATTCTGGACATTTCCTCTGTAACTTGGGATTCCTTTCAACTTTCCTATGATATTCCTAGCCCAAACACAAAAAACAAAACATTTCCCTGATAAGTTATTTTAAGATGTAATATAAAGAGAAAGTAAAGAGTTGAGTTTACTTAATGTGTATATAATCAGTCAAGCAAATTAGGAACATAAACTCAATGATTTTAAGAAGAAAAAATCAAGCTATGGGAAAACCAAGTTAAATGGGTAATTAACTACACAGGATGGGAGAAAGGGCTTTTTCACAAATAACCCCCAATCACAGACAACTGAAGACATTAGAAAAAAATGTATTAATGAAATCACAGCATCACATAATTTTGGTGTCAGCAAGGATACTGCAAACCATTTCATGCAACTCATATTTAAAAAAGAATTTTCCTTTACAACACACCTGGCAAACTACCATCTAGTCTCTGTCTAAAGATCTCCAGTGAGGAAGAATCCATTTCTTCCTGAGGATGCCCATTCTACTTCCAAAGAGCTTCCATCAAACTTAAATGGTCCTCTTGATAACTTTAATGCACTCTGCTCTTCTGGCTATACCAAGGAGAACAAATCTTAATCTTTCTTCCAAATGATAACTCTTCAAACTCTTGAAATCATATTCCTATGACCCCTATAAGTTAGTCACTTAGAAAGTGCCAACTATGTGTCAAGAATTGTGCTAAGGTCTGGGAATACTAAAAAAGGCAAAAAACAGTCCCTGTCCTCAAGGAGTGTGCATTCTCACAGGATACAACACATAAGTAATTAAGAACAGAGAAGATAAATACCAAGTAGACAAAGATGCTCTGAAAGGGGCAGGGATTAGCAGGTGGGAGGACCAGGAAAGGTCTATTGCAGGAGGTGAGATTTGAATTGAGCTTGAAGGAAGACAAGAAAACAGAGAGACTGAGATGAGGAGGCAGGGCTTTCTAGTCAGTGCTAAGTCATAAAGAATAAAGAGAATTATGTGTTTGAGATTCTCTAAGTAAGCCAGTATAGATAACTCAGTGTTTGGAGAGGGTAAAGGGTAAAAATGTGAAAAAGGAAAAAAGGCGCCATTTTATAAAGAGATTTAAATAAAAATTTTAAAACTAGGGTCTGCAGTTATTGGCTGTAAAATTCATGAAAATACATGTGTGTGAGTATATATGTGTATGTATGTATATATGCATATACATAGGTATATATATATGTATATATTTTATTGTCTTTATGAGAATATGTATTTTCTGATTAGACTGTATACTTTTTTAGGGTAGGAAGCTTGGCCAGTATTTCTTTCAATTTCCCTACATTGTCTAGCACTGCTGCTTAATTCCACCAATACTTACTATTGGAATGATAAAACCCAAACAAGATTGTTCCCATCTTAGTGAAGAATGGAACTAACTGCAAGATAATTTTAGAGAAAGGAAAAAAGACTGGAAAAATTTTAAATACTTATTGTCAGAAAAACTGTCCAATTGAAGGAAACCTATGACACAATGACAACTCCCTCTTCTTTATCCTCTTAAGAAATGGAAAGCTAGAATTGAGGTTTATGAACATGCAAAAGATGGCTAAGAAAGAGTGACTTCAGAAGATTCCCAAGAAACTGCAAAATGGCTGTTTTGAACTGATGTTCAAACAGATGATATAAATACAATCCTTAAACCAAATCTCCAAGGCTTCCTATTTCTGAAAATCCCAGTAACACATTAGCACCTGCCCTTAAGATAGTCCTATTACTTCCATGAATCCTAATCCCTAACATTATTGCAACCCACTTTTACAAATAAGAGAATTTTGCTATCTCTTTGTGTGATATCCCCTTTCAATATTTTTACAGAATTCTAGGGATGATTCTAATAGTCTTTCATGCACTATACAGTGGGGGAGATGAATAAACTAAATAAGAAATGGTTCTTGCATTTAAGGATAATGATAAGTAGACGTGGGAATGGGGTCAGGATGCTGGTACTCTGAAAAATGTGAAATTATAACCAGGAAGATCCAAGTTCAAATCTTACTTCAGGGGCTTACTAGGTGTTTAAACCTGGGCAAGCAATAAATTCTTTGTGACTTGGTTTCTTGATCTATAAAATGAGGTAGCTAAACTGGAAGACCTCTTAGGTCCCTAACAATTTTAAAATTTACAATTCTGGTATGATTTAGCATGTAGGATAAAATCCTATGACATCAGATGACAGAGAAATAACTTCCAGCTTGGGAAATTAGGAAAGACTATAAAGAATAGAGGACATTTGAACTGGACCTTGAAAGAAAAATAAAATGTCAACAGGTAATACTCATGAAATTGTTTATTAACCTGTTTAGTCATTTAATAAATCAATCATCATTTATCAAGTACTTCTTGGGGAAACAAAGGCAAAAAAGAAAGAAAAGAAAAGAAACAATTCCTGATATTAAAAAATTATTTAGCTGTTACCTTAACCTCCTATAAAGGCTCCATGAAGAAAATAAAGGGTAGTCCAAAATTCTCATTTTCTTCCCTAAAACAAAGCCCCATATCTTTTGAGCTTTTCACTAACCAACTTATTTTCATTGCATCATAAAATGCCTTAGAGAACATCAATTATGGTTCAAAAATATTTTTCAAAGTCAATCAACAGAAACTATAATTACTAATAGGGCAATATCCTTTTTATGTTACATTTTGCCTGTTTTCAGTAACCTAAAAGCATTTTAAAAATGAACTTCTGACTAGCCAATTAAATTTCCCAATAATCAATCAATGAATCTTAAACCAAAATCTGGTAAAGGGGACTGAGTAGCCTTCCAAGGGTTTATGAATAACTGACTCTTACAACCAAAAACATCTTTTTCTTTTGTTTTCTTTTCTTTCCCCAATATATTTCCACATTAGTCATGTTGTGTAAGACGAAACAGAACAAAAGGGGAAAACAATGAAAAACAAAAAACAAACTGAAAATGGCATGCTTTGATCTGCATTTCAGACTCCATAGTTCTTTCTCTAGATGTGGATAGCATTCTCCATGATGAGTCTTTTAGAAATGTCTTAGATCATTATATTTCTGAGAAGAGCTAGGTGTGTCATAGGTGATCATCATACCATGTTGCTGTTACTGTGTATAATATTCTCCTGGTTTCACTCAGTATAAGTTCATTTAAGTCTTTCCAAGTTTTTCTGAAACCCTCTTGCTTATCATTTCTTATAGCACAATTATATTCATATCCCACAACTTGTTCAGTCATTCTCTCAATTTCCAATTCTTTGTCTCCACAAATAGCCACTATAAATATTTTTGTACATGTAAGTTCTTTTACTTTTTTATGGTATCTTTGGGCTAAAGACTTAGAAGTGGTATTGTTGGATTATGCACTGTTTTATAGCCCTTTGGGCATAGTTTCAAATTGCTTTCCAGAATGATTGGATCAGTTCACAACACCAACAATACATTAGTGTCCTATTTTTCCTACATCTTCTCCACCATTTATCATTTCCCTTTTCTATTATATTAGCCAATCTGATAGAAGTGAGGTGGTACCTCAAAGTTACAAAATCATCTTTTTCACAGAAAGCTCTTTACTGGGAAAAGATAAACTACTTGTTTTTCCTGACGTTAGTCCAATATTGGTCTGCCTATTGATTCTAATGTGAAGCAATGTGCCCCAGCAAGATCTCTGTTGGGCTGTTCTATCTTTCTGTGACTCTCATTTAGTCCAATTGTGTCATTCGAATGCAGTGACCTATTGGTCAATTATATTGAACCAAAGTCCTCTGTTACTATCTTTCTGTAATGTGGCGTCTTACAACAGCCAGTGGTGATTACATCCTGTCAATATATATTCACATCCACTAATTGTTTATATCACAGAAATACAATACTACAAAATCCTGTGATCTAAAATTTATGAGTCTCATTATCAGAAGAACACTTCATAGAATAAAATGGTGTGTAACAAACCTGGATCTACCATTCCCATTCCTAATGCATGCTAATTTTGTAACTCAGAATTTAACCTACACAATTATGAAATCAAATAATCAGAAGCAATGTTTCCTGCATGGAAATTGGTTCCTGGCAGATGCTTAAAATATTCATCCTTCATGACATTAAAAAGAAGGCTAACTTGACTAATTCTAAGTTGGATCTAGAATCTGGATCTTGAGAAAGAAGGAAAAGAATTTCCATCTTGGGCTGAATTTAGTAGCAGCAGTTAGCAAGGTTCCAAAGTGGGGAGTCAATATGAATAAATGTACATTAAAACATTGGGGTTTTGGGACACTGATACATTGTTGGTGGAACTGTGAACGGATCCAACCATTCTGGAGAGCAATTTGGAACTATGCTCAAAAAGTTATCAAACTGTGCATACCCTTTGACCCAGCAGTGTTTCTATTGGGCTTATATCCCAAAGAGATCTTAGAGCAGGGAAAGGGACCCACATGTGCAAGAATGTTTGTGGCAGCCCTTTTTGTAGTGGCTAGAAACTGGAAACTGAAGGGATGCCCATCAATTGGAGAATGGCTGAATAAATTATGGTATATGAATGTTATGGAATATTATTGTTCTGTAAGAAACGACCAACAGGAGGATTTCAGAGAAGCCTGGAGAGACTTGCATGAACTGATGCTCAGTGAAATCAGCAGAACCAGGAGAACATTATACACGGCAACAAGACTATATGATGATCAATTTTGATGGACATGGTTCTCCTCAACAATGATGTGATTCAAACCAGTTCCTATTGTTCAGCGATGAAGATAGTCATATACATCCAGAGAGAGTCCTGTGGGAACTGAGTGTGAACCACAACATAGCATTTTAACGCTTTCTATGAATATTTCCATGCATTTTATTTTCCTTCTTAGGTTGTTTTTTCTTCTTCTCTTTCTAAATCTGATGTTTCTTGTGCAGTAAGATAACTGTATAGATATGTATACATGTATTGTATTTGTCATATAATTTATCCTATTTAGCATGTATTAGATTACCTGTCATCTAGGGGTGGGTGTGGGGGGAAGGAGGGGAAAAGCTTGGGAAAAAAAGTTTTTGCAAAGGTCAATGTAGAAAAATCACTCATATGTTTTGTAAATAAAAAGCTTTTAATAAAAAAAATTTAAAAATGATCAAAAAAAACCATTGGGTTTTAATGAGTGGGATTGTTATGGATATGTATGACACACAAAGGGAAAATGTTCATTACTTATAGATGTGTACAAAGTTGTGCTCATTTCCTTTTTTGGTATATCAAACGGAGGGAAACATGGAGTTTGTAAGTCATGTCATTACCAGTACATGCAACTCTCTCACCTACCAAAGGATATTCCAATATTTATTTTGTTCACAGGATTTGACTAGAGAGAGTGAAAAAGAAAGAAACAGAGACAAACAAAGAGAGACAGAAAGAAAGACACAGAGAGACAGAGAGAGAATTTGTGCTCTTAAGCTGAATCTCAATTGGAATGTATTAATATGCTCCCTCTGACTGTCTCCCACTGGAAGAACCAGATTATTTAAAGGTGTAGTTTAGAAAAATGAAGACATGGGATTGTGGCTCTAAAATTCCTTATTGTTTTGGGTTTTTCTGTTTCTTAATTTGTTTTTGACTCAAAAGTGTTTTGTCATTGTTATTATTATTATTTATTCTGAGCCTTTGCTTTTGTCAACCCAGAGACCAAACAAGTTCCTTCTACTAATGTTGTTATTGTTGTTGGGTCATTTCCAATGCTCCACGGCCTCATTTAGAATTTTCCTGGCAAAGATACTAGAGTGGTTTTTATCATTTCCTTCTTTAGCACATTTTCCAGATGAGGAAACAGTAAACAGAGTTAAGTGAAGTGACTTGCCTAGGGTCACACAGCCAATAAGTGCCTAAGTCCTGATTTGAATTCAGGAAGAAGTGTTTTGGGCTCCATTATCTACTCCCAGCAGTCTTTCCACTAACTGTCCCCTTTTACTAATATTTTGCTGATTCTCTGAAGATCTTAGTTTTGGGGAATTACCTGGGGGACCCTTAGAAATTAATTGACTTGTCCAGTGTCATATAGTCAATACCTCAAACACAGAGTACTTGAATGTAGATCTTCTAGGATAGCTCTGTAACTAACTGCAAGATGTAGCCTTTCTTTCAAAGGCATTTTGCACTCCCTCAATAAAGAGGGGACTTCAAGTTTACCAGGAAGGCAGTTCCTAATCTCGGAGTCAGTGCTTTAGCTAAAGAGTATTTCCAACTAAGCTTTACCTTAAAAAATTACATTTTTAACTCCTTAAGATCTAGGAATGCATATTTTTGGATGAATATGACTTATATTTGCATTAACAATGTATAATAGTGGATGGTGCTAAATAAATGATAGGAGAATGGAAAATGAATGATTCAGTAGGTTGTTAACAGATCCTACCTAAGCAGTCTCCTATCACCCAGTGCCTGGGAACTATTTTGCCATATTTCATGCATAGAGATGGAATCCACAATTTAACATATATTGCAAAAGCCTGGCTAAGTAAATTTCTACTTGAATATCAATAAATACATAGGTCTCTCTAGAGTTGGCCCAATGAGAGGAATGTTATATAGAGCATTAGTAAAGCTGATAGGATTCTTGTCTATTTTAAAACATACCAGCCATGCAGAGGGCTCAAATCCTATTAATCATAGTCCATGAGAGCTGGGGATCAGCTTCCAAGTATCAACTCTACCGGTAAAGCCTCCGAGAGGGAAGGATTTTCCACTCTGGTGATACAATCCCTTGCCTCTCAATCTCCCAGTAGCAGTTGGCATTAAGATTGAGCTTTACTACTTCAAAAATGGCCTTTAGGGAAGGTATAGGTCAAGAGAAAAACTTCTAAGTTATACTATCTGTTATACCTCTGATAGCATTTCTTCTTCCTTCTTCCAATCCTTAATGATGGTACTCCCCCTTCTTTCAAGGATTCAAATCTTGGTTTTTTGTTGGGTTTTTTTTTTGCCTCTGATCACTGTTTCAGGAAGAACTTTGGCTAGTAGATGAGTAAACTGAAGCCCATTAAATGATTCACACAGTTATACACATTCAAATCCAGATCTAACTCCAAATTCAATTTTCTCCCTACTATACTAACTCCTAATCATGTTATCAACATAGAAAAAAATTCTTGATGCCTCATTACCAAACAAATAAAAATAAAAAATGAAATTAAGTCCAAAATTCTTAGTCTAGTATTCAAGCTCCATCTTAATTTGGTGCCAACTTAACTTTCTTAGTCACATTTCCCACAACTGAAAATGACCTGTGCTTTTCTACCTTTTCAGTTTTGTTCAAATCACTCCCTTTTCCTGGAAAGGACAGTTCCTATCTAACTTTCAAAACAGTTCATAGGTCACTTGTTCCAAGAAGATTCATCACGGTAACAGATAGAGCATGTGAAGTTAATAAGACCTGGATATGAATCCTGTATCAGTTACCCACTTGGTAGTGTGAACCTAAGAAAAGTCAGGAAGCTAAGAGGCAGAGATGGAAATGCGCAGAGCATTCAAAGTATTCCATTACAAAGGAATAAAGATGGAAAGGAACAAAATGAGCCAAATTGCCAAAATTCTGGAAAACTCCAAGAAGGCCAGTGTAGCTGGATCATAGAATTTGTGGGTGAGGCTGGAGGTAGAAAATGATGTAAGAAGGTTGAGAAATGTAGGAAGGTAGGACAGATTGAAAAGAAATTTAAACACTAGAGAAGTAAATAAAATAATATATTTTGTAATATTTAAAGAAATACATATACATATATATACTAGAATTGCTGAATTATATCTGAAAGGAAACTTAAAAAGTTGGATTCAACCTCCTCATTTGACAGTTGAGGAAATTGAGGCTTAAAGGCCAAGTTTATTTTAAGAAACATCATTAAAATTCTAATCTTTCTAGCTCCAAGTCCACTGAATCTACTAGCTAGCTATCATTTGCCCCCAGCCAGAAATAAGTGGAATAATAATGGATAGTATACTAGGCCTGGGGTTAGAAGACTCATCTTTTTGAGAGAGAAAAATTTAAAACATGAAGTTTTATAAAAATGAATGGGGAAAGCTATCTTACATGTGTTTGGAAAAGTAAAATAGTGTTAAAAAATTGAATTCTTGCTTAAGTTGCATCAACTGTGAATAAATGGGATTTTGCTGAGAGGTTTGTAATAGGTCATCCCCTTTGGCATTTTATTTATTTCTCATTGACAACACAATTTTTTCCTTATTGCTTATGAAAGGAATGCAGAACTGTAAGGATATAAAATGCTTCATACTTGGCCAAATGCTTCAAAATAATTTTTGGTTAGAGACAGATAAGAGCAGCGCTGAGGAGAATCTAATTCCACTTTATCCCTTCATCTTGGACCATAAGGACAAGAAGTCTAGGAAAATGGATATTTAATTGCAGCATTCTGGTTTCTAAAATTCCCCAGGTCTAGTTACCCATCTCATTAGCTATTTTTTGCTTCTCAGTTATTTTAAAGCAAGAAGGTAACTTCCCATGATAGTCTCAAGGATGGTCAGACCAAGAGATTGCCAACCTGAAGGTTAACAAGCTCCTTTTTGGTCTTACCTGTGCCTAGAACACTGTGACTCTGAAATACTCATTCCCTAGAGCGAACAAGTCACTCACCAGTTCTTCAATTAAAATTATACTTTTGTGTTGAACTTTGGGTTTTTGTACCAATTCTATTATACTTATCTCTGAATAGAAGGAAATATTGTCTTGCTGTAATAGTAACTGCCTGTTCTGCCCCTTGGAGCTGGTTTCTGTGTTTGCTGATTACAGGAAAAGCTTTGGTTTAATGACATATATTGAAGACCTGATTTAGAAGGACTTTAAAACATGAATGAAGCTGGCATCTGTTCCCTTTCCCTACAGGAATGGGTTGATCAGCATTAATCAAGCAAGAACAATAACTTAAGTAACAAATGGAAGGATTTTCACTAGGGCAATAGGGAAAGGGATACACCTAGGACTTGCTCCTGGAACATTAATAAATTTTGAATGACTAACCTGTGATTTCAGTGATACAGGGGACTCACAGATGAGAAAACTCTCTCTACTAGTGCCTTGTCTGCAACTTGTAGTTTTATAAAATTGTCCTAAACTGAATTGACCAAGATCATACACAGCTAATATGGGGCACATGAGCCCCATCCTACCTGGCTCTGAAGCTAGCTCATTCTCTGCTAAGCCAGGCTGTTTCTCCAGCTAAGGTGATAACACTACTGATTTCAACCAGATAATGGATAAGTGAGATACGTGTGTATTTTACTGTAGTCATTTCTCTTCATTCCTCCTAACCTTTTGTGATTTTTCTTGAGGTCTTGGTATAAATCCCTCACAAAGGATCCATTCAGTAAGCTGAAGGCCTTTTTCTGGGTCTTTTAAATATCTAAAGAGTATCAATATAAATAATATCTACATTTATTATTTATTATAAAATTATAATTATTAAAATTAAATTATAAGTGTATAATTGCAAAATAAATTATAACTAAATTATTATAAACTAAAAATAAAATTCTGAATTGAAGTCTTTTTTTAAAGATGACATCAAGTCACCATTGTTTCTGATGCATATGCCAAAAGGATTATTCACATTCTATATATTTATGGAGAAGAAAGGAGAAAGCTCTATACTTTGCCCAAAACCTATAGCCCTAGGCCCTGTATTTCTCTTTGTAGATTGTGGTATGGCTTAATAAAAGTTACGTTTGTGTCTATGTGCATGTGGTTTTAATAATTTAGAATCAAAGTGCTTGGCAAGAAACTGGAAATTAAGTGGCTGTCCATCAATTGGAGAATGGCTGAATAAGTCATGATATATGAATGTTATGAAATATTATTGTTCTATAAGAAACGATCAGCAGGATGATTTTAGAGAGGTCTGAAGAGACTTACATGAACTGATGCTGTGAAGTGAATAGAACCAGGAGAACATTGTACATGGCAACAACAAGATTAAACTATGATCAATTCTGATGGTCATGGCTCTTTTTAACAGTGAGATGATTCAGGCCAGTTCCAATGGTCTTGGTACAGAGAGAGCCATCTGCACCTAGAGATAGGACTATGGGAACTGAGTGTGGATCACAACATAGTATTTTCATTTTTTTGGTTGTTGTCTGCTTGCATTTTATTTTCTTTCTCATTTTTTCCCTTTTTGATCTGATTTTTCTTGTGTATCATGATAATTGTGGAAACATGTATATAAGAACTGCACATGTTTAACATATTGGATTACTTGCCATCTGGGGTGGGGAAAAGGGAAGGAAAAAAAATTGGAACACAAGGTTTTGCAAAGATGAATGTTGAAAATTATCTATGCATATGTTTTGAAAATAAACATCTTTAATAAAAAAATTCAAACTGCTTTACTAATAGGGAAGCTAATAGACACAGAAGTAAATTACAAAATCCAACCCAGATTTATATATTCATTCATTCATCTATATAAGCATAAAGTTGCATGACAATGACAGTTACTCAAAGCTGTGTATGTCAGGAGAAAAAAATCTAATATTGGACAAATTTGACTGTTTTAGCATAAAAGCCCAGGATGTCAGTACCAGATCACAATCTCTAAGCAAACTCATTTATGCAAATCACCTGCTGTGAAGAGATAGAACACATATCGATGAGAGTTTTATCTAATGGAAACCAGCATTCTTCAATTCAATTCAGTTAAGACGGATTAGAGCTTACAGTAGGGCAAAGAATTCTTTATATTCTTTGAATATGAAGATAGCATGTGAAATTAGCCTTGCCTTCAGGGAGCTTACAGGAGGAGGAAATAGAGTGATAGCAAAGGAAAATATGGTGAGGGCAAAGAAGTCTTTTAAAAAGTTTATTAAAAAAACATAAGTTAGGAGAAAGATGACATTCTTTTGGTTGGGACAGGAAAGACTTCACAGAGTCAGTGGTACCTGAGTGAAACTTTGAAGAAAGGGAGAGAGGCTGGTGGGAATCAAGAGAAGGGTCCATTCCAGAAATGGAGGATGGTATGAATAAAAGGAAGGAGACAAGACAGATTTAGATTTCCAATGGGAAACAGTATTCCAGTGGAGTAGATAACAGAGTCTCTGAAGAGTAGTATGAGTCAAACCTGAAAAAAATAAGTTGGAGGAATAGGGTAGAGGGTTTCAAATGTCTGAATTGAAAATTTATACTTTTATATAATATGCAATGGGAGTGAGTGAAGATTTTTAAGTATAGGGTGTTATGGAAGATTACTTGATCAGAGGTTCGAAAGATGGATTTCAGAAAAAGTGGTCTACTTAAAGTTTTTTCTTGTTAAATTTTCATTAGAATGCAATTTGGAGATGAATACATCTTGCTACAAGTATGTATTTTATGCCTATGATGAAGAGCAGGGAAAATTCTGAGCAATGGGAAATACTCAAATATCTGGGGAAACAACATGGGCAAAAACAGAATGGTAAAAAGTTGTAGACACACTTTAAAAAAACTATTTAAAATACTCCATTACATAAATACTATTTTCTACAACTTTCTGCATGAGAAAATAATTAAAAGCTTCATTTGCATGTATACACACACACGCGCACACACGCACACAACCTCACCAGTTGTAGCTATTTTTACTCTTAGCTACAGTTGTCTTATGTTAATTTACTAGTGACAATTAAAATACCTCAGATGGAAAACATATGCAATCATAATTGCATTTGTTTGGGGGATATTTAGAGCATTAAGAAATGAAATTCTTAAAGAAAATACATTCAGAAGTCTCAAGAAAATTTTTATTAAGCACAAATACAAGAGATTGACCATAGCCTTGGTAGTCCCAGACACCTAAGAATAACAGCGCCACATATTCCTTTTATTTAATGTCCCCACTGCCTGAACTCTTTTAATTCCTCCCCATCTATCTTCAAGTTCTTTCCAAATGTTCACTATGTCCATCAATAGCAACCAGACAATCAATGATAAAGTTTACTTAAAAAACAAACATCATTTAGTCCTTTTATGCTTTAAGATTCCTTTTTACCTTTTTATGTTTCACTTACTATTCTAACTTATTACATAATAAGTTGGAGAGTAGGAGTCATATTGAAACAGAAACTGCTAATAGAAACCCTGATTAATAAGATATATATGCATATTTGTATATGTTAGATAGGTATTTAGATAAAGATATACATATACATAAAGGAGGAGAGGAGATCAAGAAAAAGAGTTACAGGACTGATATTCTGGTATGACCACCAAGTGCTAGAAATTTATGTTTCTCCAATACCTACTCTGGTATTGTGTGGAGCACTCAGGAAGTTTTGTGTGCCTAATTTTCTTTGGTGTGGAAAGTGGGGGCTGGAAATACAGGGCGAGGAGGATGACATTCCAAGCTACTGTTTGATGTTACATATAAACTTGAGTAAACTATGAATCTTCCCTTTTACTACTACCATAATAGACATTGTACTTCAGTATAAATGAGCTCTAGTCTAGATTTCTGTGGCACCTTCTAATTGGGTTACCTCCTTGTAGAATCTTCCCTCTCCAATGATCTATCCACTGTTGCCTGAGTAATACTTCTAATACTGCTCTGATGAGATTTTCCTCAAAACCTTTCAATCACTCCCCATTATCTGCTTAATAAAATGGGTTAGATTTTGCTACTAGATTTTTTTATTTCACGGGTACAGTGAACTCCAGGGTAAAGAACCTTCCTCTACCAATGCAGATCAGCTTCTCCTCTGAAACATATAATCTCTGTCATTCAAAACCTTCCCCATTATGGCTGTAAACCAAGGGCTAGTGTTTTGTTTATGTAAGTGTCAGGAACCCCTGATAATCTAGTGAAGTCGAAGGACCTCTTCTTAGAATGTTATTAAAAGCATAAATAAATAGTTATGAAGGTATCCAATTATATTGAAGTAAGCTTATCAAAAAAAAGTATTAGACAACTTCAAAGATCCCAGATTAAGAACTAACTAATAAACTTTACAAACTTAGTTTGAATTACCTTCTATATTCCTATTCCAGCTCTATCTCTAAATTCTAGTTAAAATTTTAAACCCTTTTATCCAGCAATCCTATCACATCTGCAGGCTTAAAACATCCTCATCCTTATCCCATAGCCTCTGCATTAGTTCATCTGTGTAGATATCTTTTTTCCTAATTATATGATTTAAAAAAACCTTGAATTGAGGGTTCTGTGTGATAATGTATCTTTATACCTTCTGTAATGAGCACGACATGCATCATGCCTTATACACTTAACAAATATTTACTAAATTGAACCTGTTGGCATCCAGTGACTTCTTAACAAACAACTCCTCTTGTGATAGAAAAAAAACAAACTTGTTTGGGGCTTTCTACTTGCAAAATGCAAAAAGAAAAAACAAGATGTGACCATAGAAGGTCATTTTCAATGATTCTCTACTTCCAACTGGGCACACCTGCTTTGCTTAAAGCTCTGGAATGAAGAAGTGCTTCCGATTTTCTCTTCTTTCTACTTATTGTCACTTATTCCATAGAACAGAAAACGACTCACTCTTGTCCGTCCTGTTCTGAAGGCTGGACATTGTAGCTCAAAGGCTGAAGCTGCCCGGGTAACTTCTTTGGCATGCATGCCAAAAACTCCTCACCTAATAGTCCTCCCTCTGCCTCAGTGCCCTGGACCACTGGTGATTAGGACAATCCCCTCAAGTGGTCAAATTGCAGGGCAAGCCCCATGGAAACCCATTTGGAGCTGTTCAAGCTCATACCAAAGAATGATGCTTTTAATACAGATTGTTCTTTTAAAAATCCTTACAAAAGCAGCTGTAATCAATCCTAAGGTTGGGGAATGGGGAGGCGGGAGGTGTTCTCTGTAAAAATCTGCGCTTTGGTAAGAGTTGATACTGATTCTCTTCCTTTTCATGCTTTTTAGGAAAACAATCCCATGGTTAACAACACATAATCAATTTCCCTGTATTCTAAGAAAACAATTCCATGGTAACAACACATAATCAATTTCCCTGTATTCTAACAAGAAACAAAAATATAAATTAAAATATACATTTTTAAATTAAATTTTATTATATATAAATGTATGTGTATATATTTATTATAAATTAAATTAAATTAAATTAAAATTTTAAATTAAATAAAATCATAGCAGATATGAGACCTATTTGTTATACAATCTTGCAGACACAGGAGAACTTTTTTTTTTTAAGAAAGGCCATTAAACAAATTTGGTAATTATTAAACACAAATTAAACCTCAGCAACTGTTGTAAAAGTTGTTTAACAGGTGCCACAGACTTGATGAGTGAGGGGAAATCCATCTTCATTTGAGATCTGGCATTCCTAATTCCTAATTTGCAAGATAATGTACTATTTTTTTTCAGTTCCTATTCTCAGAGAAAACTATCAATTCTATGTCGATGCCTATAGGCAGTCATGGTTCTCAAGTGCTGACATCTCCCCTGAACTTTCAGATTCCAGAATATTTTAAGTCTTTCCTATCTTTGGCTTCTATACACTAAGAACTGACATTTAAAATCATGACCCAAACGTTTAACATCAAATCTGTTCTCTCACAGGAACTTCTAAGAAATTAAAGCATTTCAAAAGGTAAAAATCGGCACTTAAGGTCAGATTTAAAGACTTCAAATCATCTTGGCTTTTGCGTTTTAAAACATATCCTCCCCATCATCAACAGGCAATTTCAAAATAAATATTAAGGAGAAAAGAGTTGAATTTGTATATATTATCTCTTTTTCTTTTGAGGAAAAATTAAAGACATAGATTAAGATCAGCTGCAACCTGCAAATATTACCCTGAATACTGTATTTGGACATGTGGCATCTGCCACATAAAAGAAATGAGACCTAATAAAATCCATCCAGAGTGCTGGCAGCATTGCAAAGGACTATAAAAACTTAATGGCATTTGCTTTTCTTTCAAACAAGAAGAAAATTGAATTTCAAGGGGGTATAGTCACAACTTCTGTTGTAAATATTTGACATTCATTCATGTCTCACATTCCCAGCGTTCATCTACCAGAGCAGGAATTTGTTGATGGGAAGTGTAATTTATAAATTCAGTTAATTTTCAGTCAGCCTTTAAAAAGTTCTTCTGCCCCACGCACACTGAAACCCAATCAGAAAACAGCTTTTCTTTTTACCAACTCCATGAGCAAGGGTCCTGCATTCTGGATAACTAGTCAACTCTAACTGGTCAAGGGAATAAAGCTTTTTAAAAAGACAAACTTCCTGCAGCTATTACACATTGACCTGTACAGTCTCAGTCTCAATAAGTCATTTTAAGCCAGTGCTGCAAAGCAAGGATCTTTTTATATTGGGTTTCATCTAGTCCACTGTAAAAGTCTCCATGGCACAAAACAGCTGAATTCAGAGAATGCTAGGTCAACTCATTTTGAGGGGCTAACCATTTTTAATCCTGTTCTTATATATTTTTAAATGTTCTACAGATCACAGAGAGACTGTTGATGGGAGTCTGGCTAAACATCAAAGCTATCTATCTCTTGAAGAAGCTATAGTGCCAAATGTTCTCTTTCAACATTAAAAAAAATGCACATTAGAAGCAGAACTCATATGCCCAACAGCATATCGCTTTCTCCATCATAACATCCTCTCATCACTTTTAATCCTATAAGGGCTCCCTCAATTGTAAATAAATGTAGGTCTTATGATCATCTTATCAAAAGATTTGTGTTCTCCAGAATACAATCCCAAATGGCATTAGGTACCATTAATCACAAAGAAGAAAATTCTGGTATTTACAAATTGTTTAAAAAAAAAAAAAA
>JAJPUD010000533.1:539937-586311 GCA_023553655.1 Myrmecobius fasciatus | reverse complement strand
CACACACACACACACACACACACACACACACACACACACACACACACCCCTCCATAGTTCAACAAGATTAGCTTTGGGAGAACCAGCATATGGGAGTTCCTCCCGACTTGTGGTCACTTGGAACCCTCATCACCATCTCTTCACTGTTCAAACTCAATTATATGAAAAAAATGGATAATAATGGACTATGATCGAACCATAAGAGAAATAATGGATGTGAAAAGATTATGAAGTGATGTAAGCTCAAGGCATAAGAACTGTAAGATGATATATTCAAGGCAGATTTAAAAAAACATACTTCCCTCATCCTTTCTCCTTCATTACAAAAGTACAATTATTGCATAAAATTATCAGATAAAATATACTGATTAATTGTACTGAACCATTCCCTCCATCTCTACTCCTACCTTTTATTCCACTCTTTTAATCTTTGTTACAAGGAATTGTTCATGGATGAGAAAGATGGGATGACAATATCCCAGGATGATAGATTTAAAGATGAAAGAGACCACAGAGATCACATATTCCAATCCTTTTATGTAGATATAAAGTTAAAGAGTTCAGCTAAATGGTCTCTAAGCTCCTTTCCAGTACTAAAAGGAAAAAAGAATCGAGAGATTAAGTAAAAGCCAGAGCCACACAGATAGTAAGTGACTAAAGAAGGATTTGAATCCAGGTCTTCTTGACTTCAAGTATAGCATGTCATGCTACTCTATAAAAGTGAAAAGTTTCAACAAAAATATAATTTTAAATTTTCCCCCAAAATAATACATGAAAATATAGTAATCGGATCATAGCATGCTAGTGGTAACACAGTTCAACCTGCACCTGAAGAATGAATCTTATCTACAACAATGTCAGTATGTGGACCTCTAACTATTTTTTAAGATGCTACTTCAACTCCTTACAGAGGTGATGGATTTAATATGCTGAAGAGACAGATATTTTTAGATATGGCCAACTGGGAAATGTGTTTTGCTTGATAATGCATAATTGTTACAAAGATTTGTTTTTGTTTTTGTGGGGAGAAGGGGTGTGAGAAAAACAGAAAATAAATGCTTGCTCATTAAATTTCTGAAATTAAAAAAAATGCTTAAAAATAAGTAAATGGTTCTTTAAATGACTCCCACAGAAGATTTTTAGTAACTAAAACCCTACTTACCAGAACAACCAAAATCATTTTTGGGTACAGTTCTGATTGTTAGAATTATTTTTTTCTTTTTTAGAACTGAAAACTACTTGTATGCAATTTCCATGGAATGGTTCTTATTATGGTCTCCTTCAAAAAAAATGAGTCAAAAATATCAATATCAATCAATCAATTAGTTTTAAGATACTTTTACATTTTTTCATAAGGTCAATGAGTTCTAACAAAGCTTTGTTAAATAATAGAATTGCTAAGAATTGTGCTACATACTAAGTAAGATACATAAGATTTCAATGTACTCCTCAGAGAGTTTATAATCTTTTCTACCAGACTAACTTGTGTTAATCACATCACATATGACAATGAATCTCCTTGCAATCCAAGTCACCGTGTCTTAAAAGTACATTGTAAAATATGACACCCCCCCCCCGAACTAGACTCAATAGTCAGAATGTGGTCCAACAAAGCAAAGAACAGTGACATTTCTGTCTTCCGTTTTCTGAAAAATATTCTTTTCATGTTAGGTAGCTAGATGGCTCCCATAAACAATGATCTGTATCTGGAATCAAGACGGCCCTCAGTTTAAATCTAACCTCAGATACTTACTATGTGATAATGGGCATGTCAGCCTCTGTTTGCCTCAGTTTCCTCAACTTAAAAAATGAGGATAATGGCACCTACCTCTCAGGAATGTTGTGAGAATCAATTATGATAATATTTGTAAAGCACTTAGCACAGTGCCTAGCATGAAGTGGATAAATGCCAGCTATTATTCTTTCAGCTAAAATCATATTCAGTTTTTAACTGAATTTTACATCACATTAAACTAATATAATACATTAATTTTTTCAAGATTTTCTTTTATTCTGCTTTAATCATGTATCCTTCCATCCTATACCAGTAGAGTTGATTTTGTTAACCCAAATGTAGCATTATATTTATCCCTATTAAATTTCATCTTTTAAAGTTATCCCATAGTTCCAGTCTGTTGAGCTATTTGGGGAGCCTGATTCTGTCATACAACTTAGTAGTTTTCCTTTTCAGCTTTACACTATTGGCAAATTTCAAGTGATTGCCTTCATCAAAATCATTGATTAAAAAGGTTGGACAGGAGAGGGTCAAAGAGAGCCATCTACAGCACTCCACTAGCAACTGCTTTTCAGCATGGCACCAATCTATTAATCAATCCATCAGCATTCTTTTATTCTTCTGAGTCAACCAGGTCCAACTCTACCTAAATATGCACCTTCTCATCAATCCATATTTCTCTATCCCCATTCACAAGTCTTAATATGACAGATTTTGTCAAATACCTTACTGAAATTCTAGTAAATTATGTAAAATTATGAGATGTTTTAATGAATGTTTTCCTGATCTGCCAGCTTTCCAGCATCCTGGACTTTGAGAAATAACAATGACAGTTTATAGTTGTATATGAATGTGTGCGTGAATAATTCTTGCTTATGTTCTTGTTTTCTCCTATAAAAAACTTGTTTTGTCTAGCTTAGATCATACAAGTTGAATAACCATCTAAATATACATTGCTTTATCCCTCCATCACCACTATCATGTTTTTTAGAGAACTACTGAGATTCACATAACTCTATTATTAACCTTGAAAATATGATACGGAGGCGAAGTGGATAGAACACCAGCCCTGAAGTCAGGAGGACCTGAGTTCAAGTGTGGCCTCAGACACTTAACATTCCCTAGCTGTGTGACTCTGGGCAAGTCACTTAACCTCAATTGCCTCAGCAAAAAGCAAAAAAAAAAAAGAAAAAAGAAAAAGAAAATATAATGAGACAAACACAATTTATCACTAATAAACATACTCAGAAAGGCATGTGCTGCAAAAATGGGAAGAAATGTACAGAACATCACAAGAGTTAAACTTTTATTTGCCTAGAAATAATAACTAAAAGTTATATATGTTTTCATGTTTGCAAAGTACTTTATAAACATTAGCCCATTCAATACCCATGACAATCCAAGTTATATAAATACTAACAACCCCATTTTATAGATGAGCTAACTGAAGTTGGGAGAGAAAATGATTGATTTGCTCAGAATTCCACAGCTACTAAGTACTTGAAAAAAGAATCTTAACTTAGGTCCACTAAATCATTATACCCACGAAATTAACTAGGTCCCCAAGGAAACAAACACTGCCAAAACAAGAGAACTGTATAGCTGTCAGAAAAGGACTACCTCTCAAGAGACAAAAAAAAAAAAAGATTTACATTTTAGAACCTGCAAGAAAGAAGAAATCGGAATTTCATTAGATGAAAAAAAACAGGCCAATACAAGCATGACAAAATGTATCTTCAATTAAACAGCTGGATGGACAAACTTTGAGAAATTCTTTATGGGACATCATATAACCAAATCATTTACTATGCTTCTCTATAATAAAGGTTGGGGGTTGGAAAGTGACTCAGGAAAAGTAAATCCTTTCTGCCCAGGAAACTTTAATGAAAATCCAAGTATAAATGAAAAATGAAAAGACAATGAGAAATTGACACAGTTCAAATGGCTTGTAGTTGGCTTTAGTGGCTTACAAAGCATTAGTTTATTTTTTAACAAAAATCAAAATAAATCAAATGCTGCAATTTAGAGAATAAAACCATGGCTAATTAGCTTAATAGATGGAAAAGGGAACAGGCTCCCAAACAGCTGAGCCAGGAAGTCTGGAATTCTATACTTCTGAACTCTTCGCCTAACTCCAAATAGTTAGCCTTGCCCCCTTTGCCAAAAGGAGAAATGGAAGTAACATCAGATATAAAACTGTGACACTATTGGTTTAACTATGTGAAAAGATTAATATTCATTTTAAAGAATAATGAGAGAGCAGGTATATGTACTTAAAGAAGAAATTATTTCTGGTCCCATCTAGCCACAGTATTAGCAATAGCTAGATGTGAACTTTTTTTTAATGGGAGAACTAAAATACACCTCCAACACTAATGGGTCAGCTAATTTCATTCTGTGGCATTTAAGGCACACCAGTGTGTCTGAGAGCTAAAAAGTCAGAGTGTGTCAATATGCATTCTAAGGTAAACATATTTACCAGGTATATCATCTCCTGGGAACAAAGCAAATCCCTGTAGATTTTTCGGAAGGATTTGGATTTCTTAGTTTGCCTATAATACATCAGCAGACAAATACTATATTGTCTTTTACATTTCTCCAATGGAGAAAGTCTCTCACATGGAGTTTAGAGGGGGAAAAAATTTCTTATAAAAAGTTAGAGTTTTGTGACAAAAACTTTAATAGCAAAACTAGTTAAGAAACTTCAAACAGGTGTTATTCCTACCACAGTAGATTAAAATTCCACATACAGCATAGATAATAGACCCTCCTTTCCCCCCCTTTTTTTTTTAACTTTCTAGCTAATGGAGACAACCTGCACCTGGGTAACCACAGATAACCAATATTAGCCACCATTTGGGAAGGGTTGTTTTTCTCATGAAATATTTAACAGGCAGTTATCAGTTAGGCCAGGGATGGCCAAATGGCAGGCCCCTGAGGAGCTCCTGGCCTCCCAGCTGTTGTTGCTCTGTAGCAGCTCTTCAAATATACCTGGGGTATATTTAAACATACCTCTTTGCTGTTAGTAAGGGAGTAGTCTTTTGGCTGACAGCCACCCTTCATCACGGCTTCCCTTGCTCAAGCAACTAAAGTTTTGTTGCCCATGCTGCCACTTTAGCAGATGGTACTAGGGCCATCAGTATCTCCAAAAGCAGTGGAATATAGCTAAGAATATAGAATTTAAACTGGACGAATTTGGCTGTTATATTAACTGTTTGTCTTTAAGCAAACCACTTTGCTTCTCTAAGACTCAATTTCCCCATCTGTTAAAAAAATAAAGAATAATGAAATTTGTAATATCCACATGTCACTGATATGATGATTAAATAGTAAAGTATTGGCAAAGACCTTTGTAAACCACAGGGCCCTAGATGGATGCCAGCTATAATATATCGTCTAACACATAATATATGATGCTGAAAAGGTTAAAGAAACTAACTATACAGCTCAAATTCAAGCATGAGAGGAGAAAGAAGACATCTTATGGAAGTAGCACACAAAAAATAGGATCTATAGCAAAAAATGTCTTTGAAAGACAAAGACTCAAACATGAGATTTCTCCCTTTTTTGACCAAAATTTTCTAGTGCTTTGTTAACACCCTCGATTTGTGGAAGGTGTATTCACTCTTTTACACACAAAGGGAACACTTTTCTCTCCCACATAGCCTAGACACCTTTTCCAATGTATGTTTATAACAAAAGTCCAAAAATGGGAGATTAATATTACCTGACTAATCTTGACATCAACCAAAATAAGCCTAAAACCTAAATTCTTTTTATATGAAATATGAAGAGTTCGTAACTTATATATTATTAAATATAGTTGAACTTTTGGCCATAACATTATCTGGATGAAAATACAAGTGTTCCCATACCTCGCTGCCACCTCTTTCTTCCTTTAAACTTTGAATAAAGCTTAAAACTGCCATAAAATTTTTGGTAGTTCCTAGATATGAATCTCTTATAACTGAAGTTTTTAACTTGGTAACAAATTTCTAGGGCTCTTTTTAAAAAAAATTATTTTGATAACTATTTCAATATAATTGATTCCTTTGATATTCTATGCATTTTGAAACATTATTCTGAGAAAGGGTCAAAAGCTTAACCAAACTTCCAGAAAAGTACAATACACAAAAAAAGGTTAAAATCCCCTGATTTAAGCAATATTTACTCTTCACTATTTTGTCTCAGCTATTGATGGTTATATAACCTAAAACTATTTGTACTTCATTGGGTTAAAAGGAAAGCAAATATTGGGAAATCTAGAATTTTATTTATTTTGCCTTTCTTTACATATCCAACAATTAGCACAGGGCTGATTGCCATATATGCTTAAAAAGTGCTAACCTGTAAATCTCAGGTTAATTCAATAGGAGAATCTGCCCAAACCTTAACTTTAAAATAGTTCAAAAATAGTATAGTCTCCCCTCTACTACTGGCTTGAAATGTCAATTGTTGAAAAAAAAAGATTTATTTTCAATTTTAATAAAACAGTGCTCATGAAAGGATCCAAGTACAATATGGTAATCATTATCTTTGTACTTAGTGGTCCACAACAGGTAGCTAAAAGACTTAAGATAGAAAATGTTTTCTTTTAAAAGGACAGATTTGAAATTTTAATAGTCTTTCCTCTTCCCAGTAAGAACATATATTTTCCACCAGATGCTCCAAAAAGGCAAGAGTATTGAGAAAAAGATGAGTCACATAACCTCCCCTATAGAGCTTAGCATGACCACCTATCATTTTCACACACACCCATCAAGAGAAGTTAGAATTTTGTAATGCCCAATAGGACAGAGAAGGCTGAATCTACTGTTAGCTTATGAAGGGTCAACAACTTGATTTTTTTATGAAAGGATAAACAAATTCTATCCTATCTTCCTTACAACTTTTTGTTGCAGAGAGTTATCCTTTAATTTATTTGTTTTAATTCAAAAACTTTATGCACAGGAACACTCCTCTTGAGAAGAAATAATTAATCCCTAAGCACAACTACATATTCAAGACCCTATGTTAGAAATGAAACAAATGCTTTCTCTCCCTTATCCCAAATATTAGCAAGTTTGAGATGAAAATGATTACTGGCAAAATAGAATGTTAAGGCTCAGTTGCCAAAGCATAATCATACAGAAAACGAGTTTTTAAAATTGGGATAAAGAACTTTGGGTTCCCATATATCTCTCTCAGATGAGCTTAGATATAATATATTCCTAATTTTCTTGGCTATGATTAAAAAGTTGAAAAACAATTCTACTAAGAAATTATCTTATAAAGAAGAAAAGAATGAAATGTTGATCAGGACAAAAACTCAAATGAACAAAACTGACAATATACTTTGATTGGTTTGACATAATCTTTTCATGAAAATGATGAATTTTAGATGGAAGATAATACAAATTTTGAATTCTTTTCAAGTGGTCCTCCTATTATTAAAATTCACATTTATTTTTATTGGACTAGAACAAGTTTTATCATATTTTACATAATTATAATCTAAAATAGTGCAAATTCAAATACATGTTACTACTTTAGAGGATTCAATATTTGTGCTAATCCAGATCTTGCTCCACAATTTTAAGAAATGTGAAGTTAGTCAATCAAAATAATTTATTAAGCACCTATGATTGTGTACTGGACACCTAGAGATACAAATACAAAGACTTAAACCTTTCCTATTCTCAAGGAATTTACATTCCAACAGAATGTAATGTCCAATACCCATGATTCTATTTTATATCTCTTTTTTTTCCAACTTACAAATTTGTGCCAGTTTAGGAAAAAACAATGAAAAAAAATTCTAGTGATGAAGAATGTCTATTGTCAAGCCTATGTAGCACAGTTAAGTAAACAATCTAAAAAATATATCCCTGAATACATGAATATTGAACAGTCTCTAAGAATGAATATGTTGGGCCTGAATTTGAATAGGAGAGTAAACTGGATTGTCTTTTAAAAATTGCCAAGTTTAATGACCTCCTAATGTCTCCCTGAAATAAAGAGTCAACTTTTAAAATATCTACATTCTTCTGGTGATGTATGGAACTGAGTAAAGGAACACAAGAGAAATGAAGTTGAGGTCTCACACACAAAAGGCATTTAATAAATTATCACTCAAAGGTCAACAGCAAGTTTCATGGTTGATTGAAGAAGCAGGCTGTAATATATTACATAGAGGAAATTATGTAGATTATGAAGGAGTGTCAAATTCACCACTGCTAAACTCCAGAGGGAGGAAGGGAGGGAGAGAAAGAGGGAGGGAGGAAGGGAAGAAAAGAAGGAAGGAAGGAAGGAAGGAAGGAAGGAAGGAAGGAAGGAAGGAACAGAGGGAGGGAGGAAGGAAAGAGGGAGGAAAAAAAAGGAGGGAGGGAAGTAGGGGAAGGGGAGAACTTAATAAGGATTTGATTATATCAACAATTATGGGAGTGGAATGTTACTAGTATGATCATTTTACATCTGAAGAATTTGAAGCAGTGATTTTTTTAGGTGACTTTCCCAAGATCACATAGCATAGTAAATGTCTAAGGTCACATTTGAACTCATGTTTTCAGGACACCAGTTCCAGTGCTCTATTCACTGCCCCACCTAGATGTCTCTAGGAGAAGTCCAGAAAGGCTGTTAGGACATTTGCTGGATCTCTTTGCTGAAGACTTAAGGAAGACAATGGGCAAGATCTATGGAAGATGGGCAAGCAAAGAACATCTGACATTTGGGTTAAAAAGGACACCATATCATAGGAACCACTTGAGTATGTTTATAAAGCATCAAGCTTACAACAATTTTTTTTAATTTAACAATAATACTCAATAATCCCACAATATACTCAAGCTTTGACTATAACCACAAACAAGTCACAGGAATATGAATATTTAACAGATTTGTGCTAAAAATCACAGGTTTGGCCTTTTTATATTTAACCTACAGTTTTGGGAGGTAATATCCAAAACCTTTAACTGCAACCTCTAAACTGGGAAAGTGGCACTTAACCACTCACAAAGTAATTATAAGACCACATGATAGAATGAATAGAGAGCTGACTTTGGAGGCAAGAAGACTTGGATTCAAATTCTGCCTTTGATACATACTGGCTATGTAACTCTGAACAAGTTTTTTAATTTCTCAGAGACTCCAACAACTTTCTAAGACTGTCTCTAAGACAGCAACTTTCTCATAAGGGAATTCCCTATATAATCAATAAAATCACAGATTTAGTCGCTATCCCTATCCTATTTTTTGCAAATGCACTACACTTCCTAGACTAGATAAGGCTTTTATTAAGATCCTTCACTGTGCTGTACACTATGCTGTGTTAAGTCTAATTTGCTAAATCCCAAGAGAATATTTTTCCCTGAGGCAATTGAGGTTAAGTGACTTGTCCAGGGTCACTCAGCTAGGAAGTATTAAGTGTCTGAGATCAGATTTGAACTCAGGTTCTCCTGAATTCAGGGCTGGTCTAAGAGAATATTTTCATACCATTCCAAAGCCTGGACATCAACCTGTCTTTTGTCTATGAAGAGTATATTGCACACCATCATTAATAGGGAACATATTTTTGGTTGTTATTTTTCCCACAGTGACAATAGATTGGGACTCATTCACCGGCTCTTTTGTGACTTCAGGCAACACACTTTTGCAAGGGGCTGGCTGAGATCTGGTGTACAATCTTTGGCCATGGAACAGAGTAAACCAAACCAGCTCATAGCCTCAGTAGCACCACATTCTAAGCAACTGATCTAATTACCTCATCTTGTACAAACTTGCTGTTACAGGAAAAGATGGCATTGCTTTTGCCTAATAGACTTTCTTTATAGCTGTGATTCTAGAGCTCCCATCAACATTTCCAATTCCAGAGACACCTTTGAGCAATTTATTTTAAGCTTATAGACTTTTAAAACTCTCCTCCTCTAAAATCATCCCACAAGCTAACCTAGCTTGTCTACTTAATACAGAATAAAATTTAAATAAATAATTTAATCATTGGGTACTATCACCTAACAAATAGGCAATGAGTATACTTAACAAAATGATGTTTTGCATTTTGCAATATGTGGGATTGATTAATTATTCTCATGGATATTTAATGGTTCTGTCAATTGTGTAAGGGAGGCACTCTGCTGGAAATAGAAGATTCAGTCTCTTGCCCTGTCTTTAGGCACTTAGAACCTACCAAGTGTAACTGAAAAATTAGTATCATGTAAGACCAACAAAACAAAACAAAAAAATAACAAAACTACAGCTGGAGGTCCTGGATTTGAATCCAAGCTTCATGAATTAATGAATCGATGACTTCAGGGAAATCATTCTTTCACCCCTCTGGACTTCAGTTCCTCATCTGTAAAATAAGTAGCACAAACTAAATGACCTCTGAGTTCTTTTCCTCTCTGCAGCTCCTGTACTTCAAAGAAGATAATATACATAAAAGTTTTTAAATTTTATATACATGTGTTAATATATTTAGATCAATACAGAAACTCCAACAATTATGAAACAAGCATTATGAACCTATGATGATTCTTTAAGTTTACTGATACCAAGAGAAACTATTCAAAGTTGCTGAGGTAACTTCTTGTTGTTCAGTTGTATCCAATTATTTGGGATTATCTTGGCAAAGAGACTGCAGTAGTTTGCCATTCCCTTCTCCAGCTTATTATACAGATGAGGAAACTAAGGCAGATAGCATTAGGTGACTTGCCCAGGGTCACACAGCTAGCAAGTGTCCCAGGTCATATTGGAAGTCACTAAGATGAATCTTCCTGACTCCAGTGCCTCCTAGCAACCTTATGGTACTTCGGGATGCTGTAATTATGCCTGTACATGGCTCCAGAAATATCAAAAAAAAAAAAAAAACTTGGCTGACTTCAGAACAAGGCTCATATATTGATCATTGTGGTAACTGGATTCCAAAATTTGATGAGCCAATGATATCCTAGTCATGTTAGACATAACAGATCATAAAGCCTTCTGCTGAGAGATTCCCCCTTTAAGTTTTTTAAGTAGCATAAAAGGCCTTTTAAGTTATTTCAAGTCTTTGTTTTCTGGAATTCTGCCTAAATTTAATCCAGAGGATAGAGTGATATATGATATAAACTTTAGTAGCCAAGAGCTCTTACTAATAAATCACCAAATTTGTAATCTCTAGAAAATTAAGATACACAGATATACACTTCCCCCCACAATAAAATGCTTGTAATAGGATTAAAGTCTGAGCAGAGTCCCAGCTTCTCAGGTTGCAAGGAACAGACGTACTCTTGAAAACCATCCCCTACTGTCAGGGAGAGCCAAAAATGCCATCAAAATGTAGCTTTTTCCATTTCTGTGCAGAATGTAGGTACATGTCCATTCTACTTCATATAAATTTATAACTTGTTTGAGTATTCATTTTTTTCATAATTTGCCTTGAGAATGGTGTTAATGTGGATTTTTGGAATGAAAATGTTTCTTATAATTTTCTCCTGCTATTTCTAGTCTTCCCCTTAAACCCCATAAGGCTTTCCAAGATAATTAGCTAGGTGGAATAGTGAATATAGTGCTGGATTTAAGAGAGCAGAAAGATTTGAGTTCAAATACTGACTCAGTCAACTTATTGGCTGTGTGACCCTGGAAATGTGCCTTTAACATAGGTATAATAATAGCACCTATTTCACAAGGTTGTCTTAAGGATCATTTGAAGTAAAGTGCTTTGTAAAAGTTAAATACTATTTAAATGCTAGTTAGAGAGTTGTTAATAGTTTTATAATTTTATATCATGGTAAATGATTTTAAATAATTTTTAAATGTTAGGCCTATGATGGCATTAAATGTGTATATAGTAATTATTAAATTACTAAACACACAAAACATCTTCATTGATAAAGTATATTATTTTTATTATATAGTTTACCACACCATCCCAATGAACCATCTTCTAAATGGGCAAAAACACATTAGAAGAAATGTGGAAACAATAAATCAGCTGCATTCAGCAGAGGTCCAAAGCTCACAATTCCAGAATTTCTAAGTCAGAGATTAGCCCAATTGGAAGGAAAAAAAGTTCTTTTTCTATATTACTAGAAGACAAATTATAAGTAATCTATTAATTTCTTTAGCACTTTATGTCCATCACAAACAGAACTGTGGAATCAAAGTCTCTTCTAGCATAGGTCTTTACACATAGTAGGTATTTGATAAAGGTCTGAACAAATTATAGTCAAGTGAATGGAAGAACAAAGAAAGGAATTTCCCGTATACCATGACTGACTTTGGAGGCAGAGACACAAGTAGCAACAAGCTCTAAAGCCTTCTTTCAAACACAATTCCTATTTTGACTTTTTTTTGTTTTTTAAATTTGGTCTCACTTACACACATGAATAATCAGCCAGATAATATGGTAGACTGTTAGTATGTAATTATATATAGAAAACTTTTCTTCTTTAACCAGAATGCCCACAACCTGAAGGCTCAAAGTCTGAGAGCTGCATATCATCTATAACATAGGTTTAGAGAAAAACCTGAGGCTCATGGAAGACAACTTATTGAGGATCAAACAGTAGTAAGTTTCAAAGATGGCATTTGAATTCAAATCATTTATGGAAGGCTAGACTCAGCTCAAACCACTTTGTATTTGCTGCCTTGCCTAGTTTGAATTTCATAGAATAAAATGCCTCTTCCTCTTATGAAAAGCTTATCAATGGTCAAAGCATATAGACAAATTTCATTCAAAGAAAATTAAAGCCATTTCTAGCAATATGAAAAAATGCTTTAAATCGCTATTGATTAGAGAAATGCAAATTGAGACAACTCCGAGGTACCACTACCCACCCCTCAGATTGGCTAAGATGATAGGAAAAGATAATGATAAATGTTGGAGGGGATGTGGGAAAACTGGGACACTGATACATTGTTGGTGGAACTGTGAACGGATCCAACCATTCTGGAGAGCAATTTGGAGCTATGCTCAAAGAACTATTAAAATGTGCTTACCTTTTGACTCAGCATTGTCTCTACTGGGTTTGAGTGCCAAAGAGATAAAAAAGGGAAAAGGACCTACATGTGCAAAAAAGGTTTGTAGCAGTCCCTTTTGTAGTGGCAAGGAATTGTAAATTGAGTGGATGCCCATCAGCTGGGGAATGGCTGAATAAGTTTTGGCATATAAAAATAATGGAATATTATTGTTTTATAAGAAATGACAAGCAGGCTGATTTCAGAAAAGCCTGGAAAGACTTACATGAACTCATACTAAGCGAAATATGTAAAACCAAGAGAATATTGTGCAAAGTAACAGTAAGATTATGTGATGATCAACAATGATGGCCTTAGCTCTTCCCAGCAATGTGGTGATCCAAGTCCAATAGACTTGGAATGAAAAATGTCATTCACATCCAAAGAGAGAACTATGGAGACTGAATCAAAGCAGAATATTTTCACCTTTTTTGGTACTGGTGGTATTTGTTTGCTTGTTTTTCCCCCTTTTGTTGATTTTTCTTACAAAACATGATAAATATGGAAATATGTTTAGAAAAATTTAGTGGATTGCTTGTTGTGTATAGCAGGGGATGAAGCAGGAGAGAGGGAGAAAAATTCAAAACACAAGGTTTTGCAAAGGTGGATGTTGAAAACTATCTTTGTATATATTTGGAAAAATAAAGAAGCTATTTTTAAAAAAAGAAAAGCTTATCCCTTCTAAATTTACTAGAGCCTTGATTGACATCATCATACTCCAATTGGAGGAAGAGGAGTAAACTCCTCCCAATGCCTTCCTTATAGAGTGATAAAAACTGGACTTTCATCTTACTCTGCTTTGCATCTGCTGTCCTGATTGGTTTCCATTTCATTCCTGCCTTTATTCTCTCTCCCTTTGGATTATAAACTTATTGAGGGCAGGGTCTTTCTTTTAATAGTATATCCAGCACTTAGTACAGGTGCTTAATAAATGTTAATTGAATTGGACTAAGTCTTCTGAGTTTCAACTTAGCACTCTCTCTAACTACTGGATTAATGCCTTTAAAGCTAAAATATTGTGAATTATTTTCTTTATTTATGATATTATATAGTGAAAATTCTCGTCCACAATGGGAATCTGAAGGCAGTATTATGCTCAACCATCTTTTGAAGCAAAGACTAAGTCATTTGTTTTATATTTTAATGCTCTAAGTGATTTGTTAGTCTAATTCTTTGAAAACTATCTATCTTCGTGGGAGAAATTTGCAAATACCCATTGAAAAAGCAAAAAATGGAAGGGACTAAATATTTATCAGGCACTGTAGAAAACACTTTACAAATATTATCTCATTTGATCTTCACAACAACTCTGTGATTTAGGTGCTATTATGATCCCCATTTTATAAGTGAAGAAATTGGGACAGACAAAGGGTAAGTGAAATGTCCGGGCTCTCACAGCTAGGACTGCAATTGGGTTTGAAATCAGGTCTTCTTGACTCTAAGCCAAATCCTTTACCCACTGAGTCTGTTTAACCAGCTAACAACTATATAACGCTTTCAGATTGACCCTATGAAATATTTAAAACAAGCTAAAAATCTGATTAACCAAATATGTCACTCTCTTGTAATTGAGTTTTTTGTATGTGTGTATTATGCATATTTAGATAGGAACACACTAATAACAAAAACACTGATAATTTTCTACTTTCGGTGCCATGTTTTTGATAAATAATCAAGAAGGAAGAATTTAAAAGACTATGAAATGTATTCATTTGAAAACTGGTAAAGTATTTTGTGACTTCATGGTACCAAAATTTAATAGTTAAAACAACAGGACTAAGTACCTACAAAGTCCAATTATGCAAGCTAAGTAGCAGGCACTTATCATAGCTTTAGCTGACCTTACCAGTCCTGGTACACACAGTCCATAAGGAGATTGAGAATCCTGAGACAGCTCCTCCAAAAGGTCAAGGAGCTTTATTTCAGAAGAGGCAGCAAGGACCCAGTGACTGAGAGTAGGGACAAGAAGAACAGGTCGGAAGCATCTGTCCCCGGGGAGCATTCTTGAAACTTGAATAAGCAATTCCTTTCTCAGCCCCTCATCCTGCCAACATTCCCACACAAAGGCAGAGAGAAAGAAAGATGGTCACGAGTCTACAAGTCTGACCCCATGAATAAGTTAAATGACAGCAGGCTGCCTGTTGTCTCTGATGTTTTGCTACACAATCTTTCCCACTTTCTTTGACCTTTTCATCTTCAAGCCCTTCACAAAACCAAAAGCACAATTCCCCTTCTCCCCCATACCCAGGTGTGATACCATGCCATACTAAAGATAATAGGAAGAAGGATTCTCTGTGTTTAGTTGCTTTTCTTCCAAGGCATTCCCAGAGCTCACCATTTACCACAGTTTTTTTTTTTTTTTTTTTTTCTTGGAGAAGTCCTGTTTTACAAGTCACATTCAAAGCCTGGGGGTATCCAAGCATTTCCAACAGGAGGCACACATTTCCACCAACCTCCCAAAAGAGTGAACCCAGACCGTCCAAAGGGGAAGATTTTGGTCTAGATGAAGAGCTTATTGTTTTCATTCTAAATTTGGAAGAAAGACAAGGAAGTATATTCCTTCCAAGGAATTAACAGCCAAAAAAAAAAAAGCTCCAAATATGCCAAAAGATTTATAGCAGCACTTTTTATGACAGCAAAGAATTGGAAAGAAGGAGGATGTCCATTACATAGAGAATAGCTTAATAATTGTGGTAAATGAATGGAAGGGAATGTGATTGTACTGTTTTTTTAATTGGCATGACAAATACAAAGAAACAGGCAAAGACTTTCATGAAGGGATGCAAAGTGAAATGTACATAACAAGGAAATCAAATATATACAATGACTTCAACAATATGAATAGGAAGACTAACAACCACAAACTAATCAAAATTGAATTTTGAAAAAAATATAAAGAACAAGTTTGGCCCAAAAGGAGAGATGAGAAGACAAGTTCCTCTTCTCCTTTGCTGAATTTGGGATGGAGTTTCATGTAAAGGGAATCCATGAGTAAGAAACATTGCATATGGCATCAGATCTATTTTAATTGGGGCTCCTGGATTTATTTCTCTTCTTCCTATTTAAATTGAGAGAGACAGACAGACAAAGACCGAAAAAGAGAGGAAAGGAACAATACAGAGGAAAATATATAAAAATAAAATATATCAATATTTAAGTGTAAAAAGCCGAGGAAGCATGATAACAGGACTGAGGCTTAAACCACCCTTGTAGTACAATAGGAACACCTGGGTTTTACAAAGGGAGTAATTATCATGCCACTAGCAGTTATAAGCTCATGTTTGTGGCACAGTTACCCAAGAATCTCAATCTGCAAATGCTGACCTAAGCTTTGCTAACATGACTTCGGAATGCAGGCCTGTGATTCTGTAATTGCTGGTAGGATTCTAGTAGACCATTTTTGTCCATAATGACAGAGTATTGAAAAGAGCACAGTCATGGAAAAAGGAACCATTTTCAACCATTCCTCAAGGCTGTCAATAAAGAACATGAACTACTGCCAAGATTTTTCTTATTTCAGTGATATTTTTTAAAACTAATCTTTTATTTCTAAAATTAGAGAACATTAATGTTAAGTCTTTATGGTATATAACTACTGTAGCCAGGTTGGAATAACTAATAGACTTTTTTCTGAATAAGGTTCACTTCTTTTACCCCTAATCATTTTCTGTATGGATTTTAGTATTCTTTTTTAAAGGCGTAAGGAGGCACAGTGGATAAAGCACTGGGCTGGAAATCAGGAAGACTCCTCTTTCTTAGTTCAAATCCAGTTTCTGACACTTACTAGCTGTGTGACCCTGAACAAGTCACAACACTGTTTACCTTAGTTTCCTCATCTGCAAAATGATCTGGAGAAGGAAATGACAAACTACTGCAGTATCTTTGGCAAGAAAATCCCAAATGGGGTCAGGAAAAGACAGACACAACTCAACAACAACAGTTCTTCACACACACTGCAAAAACTGTTGAATTTCTGCCACTTGGAAACACAAGCTAACACTTATTAATTATTTCAGGAAACTCTTCCAACCACATCAAAACATGCCAGCAATCATTTTTCCCCTTTTCTATGTGGGAAATGAGAAGAACCAAGCCTGGTAAATTAATAAAGTCAAGTGAACAAGCATTTATTAAGCACTTATTATGTGCCAGGTATTGTGCTAAGTAAGCATTTTATAAAGAAGGAAATATTCTCTGAGGTAATGCTATCTTTTCTTTCCATTTTCCCCTTCCCCCATCCCTAAACAAAGAGCCATTCCTTAATGACCCAAAAATCAACTAATCTTCCTTAAAGTGATGGCCAATCAGAGGTTTAAGATATTAATTAGTTCCTCTAGGGGTATCTGTGTTTTAATAGAGAGCTTGAGAAGCAAAAGCCTTTTAGACCAAAGGAAATGATGAAACTTTAACAGCAGAATTTTAGGCAATTGTGACAGCTAATAGGTGGGATGGGAAGGAAGAAGAAATCTGCCTGGCCTGTCCAAATGAATTGTTTGTTTTAACTTTTTTCCTTATGTAATTAGGTCAAAGTCAGTAAAGTTATTAATAAAGTAAAGAATATGCAGGAAAATTTCCTGAAACATAAAGTAGACCTAGAGAATAAATTATATTTCTATTTAGTCTTTGTTTTAAAAAAAATAAAGAAAAACAAGGCTGTCCACTATCACCATTACTATTTAATATTGTATTAGAAATGTTAGCTTCGGCAATAAGAGAAGAAAAAGAGATAAAAGGAATTAGAGTAGGTAATGAAGAAACCAAATTATCACTCTTTGCAGATGACATGATGGTATACTTAGAGAACCCTAAAGACTCAACTAAAAAAACTACTAGAAACAATTCACAACTTTAGTAAAGTTGCAGGATTCAAAATAAATCCACATAAAAAAAATAAAGAAAAAGTGAAACTGGATTAATGATTGGGGAAAACAGTGACAACAACTATCTTCTGAAAGTATTGATAGTAAAAATAAGTTCTTATATAGTTTGAGATCTTTAAGAAAATGTGCTTATTTTTCAATCTCTCACGAAATTCCTGACTTTGACAGAATTTAAGTTTGATGCATGCAATCATCTCATTTGGTGCATATAACAATCCTATGAGGCAAATACTTGTCATTCTATTTTTGTAGGTTAAAAAAAAATGTGACTCAGGTTACAAGGTTTATGGTCATACAAGCAGTAACTACTGGAGGTAGAATTTCAACTCACATTTATTCTGACATTCATTCTTTCTGGCCCTTTTTCCACTAAACAATATGGCATCTCAAAATAATGAAAGGATGAAAAGGATAGATTTGAAGAAACTTAAAGAAGATTTGCATGAACTGATGCAAGATAAAGTGAGCAGAACCAGGAGAACTGAACACTGTAAAGATAAAAAAGACTGATCAATGCAGTGATCACTCATGACTCTAGAGGAGCACTGATGAAGCATGTTTCCTATTTCTTAATAGGAACATGATGGAGTAGAACTAAAGAATGAGACACACATTTTATTTCACTTGATGATGATTACTGGTTACAAAGGGAAACTTTTAAATGGGAAGGATGTCAGAAAATTGGAAAGGGAAAAGTGATTAAGTGATGGTCATGTAAGAAAAAAAAACTTTATCAATTAAATATTTTTTAAAAGTATATAGAAGAAATTCAGAGGGAAATATAAATTCAAGTTGGAGAGATTACAAATTAATGCACTGAATTAATTATGTAGGTTTAAAAAGAAAACAAACGCCAACATGAACATAATGGAGATTTGCAGTTTCATATACAGTTTCATGTGTAAAATGGAGATGAAATTGGCTGGTACATGTCAAGGTATAGTGTCCTTGCCTACCTCACAGGGTAGGTCTATGATCTAAAGTTTCTCTGTAAACAAAAAGAACTTGAAAATCTTTTTTTTTATCAGTCTCCTCAAAGGAGTTGCTGCCTATTACCTGTATGATTTTGGACAAATTACTTAGCTTCAGTGAGACTGAGTGACCTTATTTGTAAAACCGGAGATTGCAACAGATTTTATAACCCAGGTGGACCAATGAGGGACTTTCAGTCAATAAAGGATTTATTAAAGCACATACTGTGTGCCAGGCACTGTACTAAGCATTAGGGATATAAATACAAGTAGAAAGAAAAAGCAGTTTCTTCCCTCAAAGAGTTTACATTCCATTGGGATAAGGCCACAAATAAAAGTAAATAGAAAGAAGAGACAAGCATTTTGGAATTGTTCTGTGAGAATCAAGAAAGTAGCCTATAAAGGAAGAAAGGTTCCATCAGGGAGGTCTAATTATTCTCAATGTCAGTTGTTGGCAACCCCATCTATTTTGCCATAAAAGCAGCCTTTGACTATAAGAAGGGCACCGATGAGACATGGAAGATAAAGTTTGAGGATATCTCCATTCTATTTTTGTAAAATGAACAATCCCTCCCTTACATGTAAGGTGGCTGCCAATTAAGCTACAACCCTTTTACTACCTCTTGGCTTTCACCTTATTTTATTAATTTCTCTCTTCTAAAATCTTTGAACTCCATTATTAAATATAACTTTATGATTGCTTGGGACCAAAACTTTTTCCATGCTAATTGTGTGAATCTCAATCACTTGGAAAGTTGCTCTCAGATCTATCATAGAACTTAACTCATGTGCAACATTTGTGTATGTTATACCCTCTTCCAGAATTTAAGTTTTAAGAGGGAAAGGAATGTGTATTATCTAAATTTGTTCATCTCTCCAGGTGCCTACTGCATTGATTTGCACTAAAAGGTACTTATTAAAATGGCTACTAGTATGGCAATATCATAGAACAATGTTTAAAGACTTACATACTCTGATCAACAAAATGATCAAGCATGATTCCAGAATACTGATGATGAAGAACGATTTCCTGATTTTTTTAAAGTAATATACAGAATGAGATGCAAATTTGGGGTAATTTGCTTTTTTTGTCTATGATTATAATTGTTACATGAGAGGGTTTTTTGACCTTTTTTTTCTAATAGGGGAAAATAAGGTTGAAGAAAGAAAAAATAAAAGCTTAATAATTGAAAAAATAAAAACTTTTTAAAATGTGCTTTTTTTTTAAGGAAGAAGTTGAACTTTCTGGCCCCTAAGATTCCTTTCAGATCTAATCTCTGATCCTGTGATCTATATTTTAAAAATGAAGAGATGCTTGTTTTTTGTCACTAAGTGAAAAATAAAAATAGCAACTAGGTGTTAAACAGCAGGCATATAATCTAGAAAATCAATCCAAGGTCTTTCATATTATGCCTGTTAAGGCTGTTCTAAAATTTCATTTATCTCCAGATCCTATCAGAAGTCAGTGCTTGTTTATACCAAATCCTAAAAGGATTTAAGCTGCAGGGGACTACAATATGAAAGGAATGTCAGTCACATACATTGTTTTTTTTTTTTCTTATTGTCTCTCAAATTCCATTGCACTTCATCCATTCTCTTTATGAAATGACTGTATGGGTCAATACCAAGAGAGACTGTCTTATTTTGTCTTTGTATCTTCAGCCTAGCTCAGAAGTTAGAACACAATGTGTGCTTAATAAATGCTCACTGATTATACTTTACATGCACCAGGAGGAAATCAGAAATTAAAAACAGAATGGCACATAATAACATTCAAGGTCTATGGCTGTGTTCAGCATAATAAACACATCATGGAGGTGCCAGCTCTGAAGTTAAATTATGCGTTCCTGAATGTAATACTTAATTAAAAGTAGGTTTCAAGCTATAGACATTTACTTCTATCTCTGCCATTAAAAACTCAAAATGTATTTAAGCAATAAAATCACAGTGTGTACTATAGAATTGCTATCCTTATACTGATACATTTTATTAAACCCTACCCTCTAATTTAAGAGCTAAAATTTGAAATTTTTAAAATAAATCTTCAACTAAAACCTCATACGAATAAGTAGAGTTCATATAAATTTCGCAGTTTGTAAAACATGTGCTGGTTAGGCAACATCTGGAATATTTCATTGACATTTTAAGATGGATAATGAGAAATGGAAGTATGTCCAATGAAGGAAAACATGAATGATGAATACAGTTTGCTAAAAATATATGAAAGAAATAAGGATATTTATCCTGGAAAAGAGAAGACTAATGGAGTGGGGCCTTGTAAGATGGGCACATAATAAATAGTGATCTTCTAATATTTAAAGGTCTTATCAATATGCAAGAAAGTCTAAATATATTTAATGGGGTATCAGTGGAGAGATCTAAAACAAAAAGGCAAAAAGTTACAGGAAGGAAGAGTTCGGTAAAGAGTTAGGAAAAACCACCTAACATTTACAAAAACTAAAAAATGAAATGGGCTACCTTATAAGGGGATCAACACTCCATTGCCAAAGGTATACAAATAAAGGCTAGTTGGCAACTTGTTGAGTTTGCCTTAGAAGGGATTCCTGTTTTGGGGAAGGATTAGATTTAGATGAGCCAAGTTGCTTCCAATATCCTTCTACCTTTCCAGTAACAACTGGAAGCAAACAACAACAACAAAATCTGAAGTCTTACATTAACTTCCTCCTGCATATTCTGATCCAGTCATAGGTCCTCTGCCTCTGTCTAAAGGCCCTTAATAATCTATGTTTATAACACTTATTCACCTTTGTTACTCACAACTTCCTAATCTGTGCCCTTTATTCCAAATAGGTTGGTGGTCTTATTGTTCTCCATGTTCCATCTCTCATCTGAAATATATTCCCTCATAATCTCATGCCCATTCTTTGAGACCTAGCTCATGTCTTAATAATTCACCCTAATGCCCCCTCAAGTAATTGTTGTATATTATATGTTAATCATACCACATCAATTAAAGCAGAAGGGCTTAGGTAGATGAAAAAAGATGATAGATGGAGAGAAGATACAGACAGAAAAGAGGAAGAGAGGGAGGAAAAAGGAGAGACATGGATATAGATATCTACTCTTTTTGCATCTCAGATACAGTTGAGCACATGGTATATACTAAGTAAATGTTTAATTAAAAAAAAGGCACAGAACTAACATTCAGTTAACCAAAAGTTAACAGACTACATTTTTCAGCATTATTACATGGCTTATTTTCAGAAGAAATATATGTCTCTAAAAGCTGGTCCTTTCCTTAGTTGTTTCCAACTATTTCAATAAAATAGGAATATCTACTCTATAAGATTCTGAATCCAATTTATTCATTTTACACATATGGAAATAAATGCTCCAAGAAATAATAGATTTGCTCAAGGACACACAGATAGTAAGTGGCCAAGTCAGAATCTGAATTCAATTCAAATTCAAATTTTGAATTCAGATCCTTTGCCTCTGAATCATCATTCTTTATCTGAGCTAAGAGGTCTAGCACTTCATGGGCTCCCTGAAATGTTAGGAACTAGAATTCTCATTCACTCATTCAATTTTAAATCATAGGCTTGGATCCTTTGAGAAACTTATGGCAATCTCACCAAGAATCCATCCTTTCATGTACCCTCTCTCCAATGAAAAGAATATTTCCTCAACTCAGCATCAACTGAGAAATAAGTTATTGAAACTGACAAAGTAGAGTACGGCTCAGTGGCCATCAACATGTGAACCAAAGATGCCACGGGGACATAAGATTTACTCACAGTCTTTGGATGATTTCCAAAGCATTCCCATCCCCATCCCCCATTCCATCCCAGGATCTCCAATCTTGTGGCTATAAGTGCTGCTGAAATCTCCCAGACATACTGAACCCCAAGAATTAATGTACATTCAGCTTCTCTTCTTCAGGAATAAGCCTCCGTCAATATGGAAAAAACAGAAACACACACACACACACACACACACACACACACACACACACACACAAAACCTTGGCAAACCATTGATTGTTTTTTTTTAAGTTGCTGACCTAGACTTACAGCCAGTCAGCATCACATGACTGCAACAGAACTGAACCTTTCCTAGAATGGGTCTCACATAATTAGATTTGTTCTGATTATATATATATATATATATATATATATATATATATATATATATATACTTTCCAATTATGGGCTTTATTTACAAAACATAATTGAAAGCAGACTCACATAACACATGCCCTGATTTGTTGGCTTTTGCTTGAAAATGCCCTCAGGATCAGTTATTGTACCTGTATTCTTCCTGTCTTTAAGTAAGTATCTGCATGTTGAAAAGAAATTTCAGCCTGACACGGTAGAGTAGGGGTGCCTTCCAAGGCCTTCAAACCATAGAGCAGGCCTACTGTGGACTTAGATTTGGGGCAAGGTATTTAACAGATAAAAATAGTGTACTGCCCATAGGTCTGTTCTCTCATATGTAATACCTCAAATGACTAAGACAGACATTCTTAAAGGCAAACTATATTTTTAGCTCTAATATCAGAGATTGTTAGCCCTTTGGAAGTCAAGTAAAGTCTATGGATCCATTCTCAAAATAATGTTTTTAAATGCATAAAATAAAATATGTAGAATGATAAAGGAAATGAATTATGCAAAATAGACTGATAAAGTCTTTTAAACCCTGAAATCTATGCATGAATTCCTTGGGGGTTCCATGGATTCTAAGAACCCCTATTCTATTTTTGTGCTGAGGTAATTGTTAAGTGACTTGCCTAAGGTCACACAGCTAAAAACCCCAATTCTTGTTTTACTTAAAACCATATTAACTAGTCACACAGCAGAAAAGTACATGATACAATTTTAAGTTATAATGCACATAAGACTAGATGATACAATGAAATAACTGTTATAATTATAATTTTGTCTTTTTTAAACAATTGCCTTGTTTTTACCAAAAAAAAAAAAAGGTTGAAATATAGTCAAGCTTTGATTATGTATTCAAAACAGAATAAAGTAGAGGCATGAAAACTTCACAATGATATTCCCCAATAATTTATCTGGAATTTTATTTGACTTTAGGGGCAGTTATGTGGAACAGTGGATAGAGTGCCAGATCTTGGAGGCAAGAAGATTCATCTTCTTCCTGAGTTCAAATCTATCAGCAGACACTTATTAACTCAGGAAGGCACTTAATCCTGTTTGCCCCAGTTTTCTTATCTGTTAAAATGAACTGGAGAAGGAAATGGCAAACTGCTCCAATATCTTTGCCAAGAAAATCCCCAAGAGGGTTGTAAAGAATCAAACCCAACTCAAAGGACTGAACAACATGCTAAGCACTGTACTAAGCACTAGTGATACAAGTAGAGAAGCAAAGAAAGTCCTTGCTCTCTACAAGTTTGTATTCTAATGAAGAACACACACACATAAAATGGTCAAGAAGGAGCACAGGGATTGTGAGGGACACCCTTGGAGAACTGATAAACAACCATGTATACACAAACACACCCCATCACAAAAAAATGGCAGAATTGATTTGGTCATGGTTCATGGTTCTATAACTAAAGAGATGTTAGGGCAAAGAAAAGAAGTCATTGAATCACTGGATTGAGGGGGAACCCACAGTGGCATAAGAGGAAATGAGTTAGAAAGCAAATTGTAGGGTGACTGGAAAGCAAGAATGAAGTGAAGCATGGTTGGAGCTTACCTGAAAAACCATTCCAGGAGAAATAGTCATCAATCAGTAGAGCAAAGACCTTATTTAGGGCTAAAAAAGAATTCATTGTTGCAAAATGATCCAACCATTTTGGAGAGCAATTTGGAACTATACCCAAAGGGCTATAAAACTGTACATATCCTTTGACCCAGAAGTGCCATTACTGCATCTGTATCCCAAGGAAATCACAAAGGAGGGAAAAGGACCCACATGTGCAAAAATGTTTGTAGCAGCTCTTCCTATGGTAACAAAGAATAGGAAAATGAGTACATGCCTGTCAATTAGACTCAGAATTAATGATAATAATAGTAATGATAATAACTAGCATTTAGATTTTTTGTTAAGTCATTTAAGTTGTGTTCAATTCTTCTTCATTTGGGGTTTTCTTGGAAAAGATATGAGTGTTTTGCCATTTCTTTCTCCAGCTCATTTTGTAGATGAGGAAACTAAGGCAACGTTGGTTAAGTGACTTGTCCAAGGTCACACAGCTAATAAATTTCAACTCAGATCTTCCTAATTCTAGGTTCGGCACTCTATCCACTGTGGCACCTAGCTTCCCACAGCTGTCACACAGCTAGTAAATAGAATTTGAACTCAGGTCTTCCTGACTACAGGTGCAATACTACCCAAAGTAACATTACAATCCCACAATCCCAAGTTCCATAAGAAGTCATTCCAGATCTTCCTCAATGCTAATATCTTCCCTCTGTCAATTATCTCCAATTTGTCTCATGCATTCCTTGTTTGCACATAGTTGTGTAAGCTCCTTGAAAGCAGAGGACTGTCTTTTGCCTCTTTTGTATCTTTGTAACAGCACCCAGAATATAATAGTCACTTAATAAATGCCAATTGACTCACCCTGGGAGATTAGTATGACACTTATTATCTTAATGGGGTCAGGAGTAAAAGGAATGAACTATATTTTCATCATTGGTCTAGAGATCTAGTGAGTAAATTCCTTCTACTAATATAGATCTACAACTTCAAGTCAAAGTTGTCTGCAACATTGATAAGTTAAGTAATTTGCCCAATGTTACACTTGATATAGAGTTGAGGCAGATCTTAAACTCACATATTCCTAACTGAGGATCAGTTATTTATTCACTAAGCCATGCTGTCTCTAATCTTCATTTTATAGATAAGGAAATTGAGGATCAAAGATGTTAAGTAATATGTTCTTGGTCACAAAGCCAGTAATCCATGCCCAGAATATAAACCAAAGAAAATGTAAGAGGTATTAAGCAGAGAGATAGAATAATAGTATCACTCAGTGAAAATATAATAGTTCAATTTTCCTAAAAGGAATAAATTTCAGGTATTAGAGGACTTTATTAGTATTCAAAGGTTAATTTACATTAACATACCATTCAAGTGACTGGTAAATATACATGTTTACATTGTAGATAGTAGCTATAAATTTTAATAAATAAGAATCTTACTTTTTCAATAATTATAACCAAGAGCATTATTAAAAATGATCTCTGGCATGAATCTACAAATGAGTACCATCAATCAATTAGTACATACCACCAAATGCCAAACCAGATAGATAGATTAAAGGCATTATTGTATAAAATGAAAGTTAAATTGAAGTAAATAGGATTCTCCTGGTTGGGAAGCAATATTCCAGAGCGTAATAAAGCACATGGGAACGTATAACACTTATGGTTCTTTTAAGATAGAAGAATGCCTGTATTGTCTAGTCTATTAGTAATACTCTCTGACTCTTCAAAAAAAAGGGGGGGGGAGACACAAGCTGCTTACTTGAAAGACTGGAACCTATCTGTACAACTTCCTATTACTCATATCTCTTCCTAAAAGGAAGACATTAAAGTTTTAATAGCATTGACTGAATGGGACAAACAAAACATGAACATTCCCCATGAACAAACATTAGTTTTTAATGAATTCAAAATTACTAGGTATCTCTATTTGGACTCTTATAAAACTAATTTTTTTGTATTCAAAACTTAAAAAAAGAGAGAGAGATACAATTCCACAAAACTCTACTTAACTCTACATTTCCGTGTAAAAGAATCATAAAGTCTTTCCCACTAGTAAACCTTTTTAATGGGTATATATTTAAATTTTATCTTACATTTATACAAATTAATCTTTTTTCCAATTCTATCTCTTAAAATGAATTCCCCTCAAATATTTATAACAATCCACATTTCGGTTTATATACTTTAAAAGTCTTTCTGTAAATGCCAAAGCTTTCTATTCTCAAATTTGCAAAAATACATGTTTAAATTTTTCTTAGCACCTACTTCTTATTGAAACTTACATTATATAATTTCCACACCCCCCCTCCAATCTCTAATCTGCTTGCTCTTTATGATAAAATAGTTATTCAGGAATTCCTGGAATACCTGCAATTCCTTTCGTTCAATACTAGAATACTCTTATGGACCTAATGAATCAAAGAAACATTAGACTCTAACAAAAACAGGATGCTTCAAGACACAAGAGGAATTTTCATCATTCAGGATCTTCCAACACTAAAACCTAAAGACAAAAAAAAATCATTATAAAAAATCAACTAAATTCACAGAAAGTCTCCAATATACTTCTACAGAGGGAAATGTTTAGGGAATGAATGAAAGGAAACCTGTTGATACAATTTAGCATTTTTTTATTAAAGCTTTTTATTTGCAAAACATATGTATGGGTAATTTTTCAACATTGACCCTTGCAAAGCTTTCTGTTACAGATTTTCCCCCCTAGTCCCTACCTCTCCCCTAGATGGTAGGAAGTCTACTACATGTTAATTATGTTAAAATACTTGACAAATCGAATATGTGTATACATATTTTTACAGTTATCTTGCTGTTCAAGATAAGTCGGATCTACAAGAAAAAAAAATCTGAGAAGGGAAACATAATGCAAGCAAACATCAATAGAGAGCATGAAAATGTTATGTTGTGGTCCACATTTCATATCCCTCTCTCTGGGTGTATATGGCTTTCTTCACTGAACAAGTGGAACTGATTTAAAACATCTCATTGTTGAAGAGAGCCATGTCCATCAGAATTGATCATCATATAGTCTTGTTGTTGCCGTGTATAATGATCTCCTGGGTTCTGCTCATTTCACTCAGCACCAGTTCATGCAAGTCTTTCCTGGCCTCTCTGAAATCATCCTGCTGGTCGTTTCTTATAGAACAATAATATTCCATAACATTCATATACCTACAATTTAGCATTTTAATACTACAGAAGAGACTTTTAATTCCTCTTTCCTCATTTCTTTACTTCCTTTTCTGATGAAATATTGCTAAAATTCAGTAACTAGTATAAAAAAGGTTTTCTGTGTGCATTCTCTAATTCATGACATCTCAATGGTATAGAAATTTCATTTTCTTTGACAAAAACTTTTGTCCTCTCATTATTAAGTATTTAAACTCAACAATATCTTGCTTATGGGTGATGTTCAACAACTATTTGTTGAATGGACAAATCAAAGCTCATATTTATAGCCCTATTTACTATATAAATCACCCCATTTTACAGTTTTATCAGCAAGAATACTGGAATAGTTTGTTAAAAAGAATTTTCCCCCTCTTCTTTTCGTGGGGCAGAATGTGAGAGGGAAAGAAAACATTTTAAAAATGTTTCATAATATATAAAAGTAACAATAATAATCTTGTAAAATTGAGAAAATATGTTAAATACATAAAACAGAGAGCATGCTATGATATAGAATAGCATGTATACTTTTAGATTAGGCCACTATGTTATTAGTTCTGTTTAATTGTTTTACTTTTATTATGAGACCTCTCAAGAAGCAAGAATAATGTGTAAATGTTTGTAATACTTTAAAAATAAATAATTTTAAAATTAATTCTAAGTTTTAAAAATTAATTCAAAGATAAATAGAGGAAAATGAGAAGTTTGGGCTAAATGAAATTCATGATCACCAAAAGATTAATAAGTTCAAGTAATGGTAATATTTTTCCTAAGGAAAAGCAGAATTTAATTTGTGAAATCAAGAGTTGTGATTCTCAACAAGAGTACCTTGCCCAAATGGACACTCCAGCCCCTTGATATTAATCCCTGCTTTTTGTTTCTTTGGGCCATGTGTCAATTGTTCCCAGAGGAAAGGATGATAGCAAAGTGGGAGAAAGGGGGTAGAGTAGGGAGAAAAACCTAAGGAAAGGACCTGTTTCAAGTAAAGCATTGAGCACAGGCAGCAGCTGACTTGGCTCATGAACTGAAAGGGGTGGGCACCTTCCCAAAGCACACGGGCTCTTGAGGCATTACTTTCCTGTTTCTCATGACACCCTAACCCAAAAGAAAAGCAAAATACTCTTTGATCTACTTTCTTGGACTCAGAATAATGCACACATTTTGTGATTTAGAAGATGATTAAAGTAGGTTGGGCAAAAAATGTTCTGAGAGCTCAAATCACCTGAAAAAAGGCAACCCAAAATTCAATGTTAGGCTTCCTGAAACTAGTGATTTTCTTTTTTTAGATGCTTGGCAACCAATAGCTGAAATTACTTCCTCAGGAGCTAGTCTGCTTTAAATTGTCCAGTTTAAAAGGATATCAGTTGTAGAAGAGAAAATTTCAATCAAGAATAGATTTTCTAACAGAAAACATTTAGCATGAGATGTGGCTGTCTACCATTGTATATCTAGAATGCCAGTGAAGACAGCTTCAAGTTGGAGCTGGGATAGGGGGCTGAGAGTAGCTTTCAACCATCCCTTCCTGATAGCTCTTAATGCTGAAGGGATGTATTCTCACTACTTAAAATGAATACAGTTGAGGTAACCTGATAACCCTAGTAGATGTGGCTCTCAATCTAAGAAAGTTAAGTAGTAAAAACACTGAGGAAACAGGGTCAGTGACAATAGGTAACCCTTTCTGAATGGCCCAGGAGTTTTAAAAAACCTGGAGATTTCAATAGACTATGAGACAGACATGAAAAGAGCAAACATGGACTAAGTAGAGATGAGAACTTAGGAACTTCTGCAAGTATAAAGAGCAATTAATGAGTATCACAAAGATATCTCTACAAATCAGGTCTGGCTAGACAGAGGCAGTACTGAAAGGTGATACAGGAATGAGTTCATGGTAAACTATTGCATGAATCAAGCATTTTTCCCTCACAAAGATTGTGATGTTAGGGTAATTTAAGACTACTGGGTTACAGTGTCATGTTTGTTTATACCTAATAATTGTTTGTTCTTTTATTGAAGATTAAACTTCTTTTTGGATTCACCATCACCACTTTGTTTGCAACTTGATTCAATAAACACATATTTAGCACCTGCAGGGCACTGTGCTAATAAAAAGATGCATAAAGAGACAAGGAAGTGTGCTCCTAATTTTAAAAGGAGCAAGAAGGTAGATGCTAGATTCTATAGACCTGTAAGCCAGGCTCTATAGGAAGCCTGATATCAAATACACAGAAAATTTCTATAACAGATGGCTAAGGTATGCTGTGGGTAAATTAAGACATGGTGTGATAAATTTATGTTTCCTTTTTTAGTAGGGTTGTTAGACTGGTTAATCAGAGGAGTATGATAAATGATGGGGGATGCTGTACAAAAGTATGTAATCAAGTCTTTCTCAGTGTTCTCATGGATATCACAAAGAAATAATTTTCTCCTATTAATTTCTTTATTCACTATCCCCAATTTATCAGAGATGGTCCTAAACAATTTGGAGCAGTCCTATGCTACAATGATGACAAGCAAACATATTTTATAGATTCTACAAATGAGAGAATATTACCAGTGAGCTGAACATTTAAAGAATCAATTTTAAGGCTCAAATTAGTGAATTACAGTGGATTATTGCAATAAATTCTGAGCAGTTGGTAGGGTGATAAATGTTTAAGCAATAGCAACTCTCCAACATGGTCTGAGATTTAAGGGGGTAAGAAGATGTTGATCTGTACATCAGCAATGGGAATAGTTGCACTAACAAAATCACAAAATTTCTGTAGTACTGAAGTCTTCTGGATCCATGGTTCTTTTATCACCTCAGTCTAACAGACCCTTATGTGATTGCTGCATAAAGCATCTGAATTAGAATTTAGTTTATTTGTTTTTGTTTCTGTTAAACAAAGAAATATTTCAATATTCTATGGATCCTTGAACTAGTGAAGATTACAACCTCACTATGACTGGGCAGATGGTATTTGAGAGCAGCCAACATAGTGATGAAGCTCTATGATCTTAGCTTTGTCCTTTGGAAAACAGTTTATCACCAGGGATATTGTTGATAGGATGGGGCTTTTGAAAGAGGAGGAAGAAATACAGTAACTATCAGAGTAAAAATGAACTCGAACAAATACTTATTTACCATTTAGTTTGTGTAAGGCAACACAGAGGAAATGAAGAAGTCTAAAACAATAAACCTTCAATCAGTTAACCGGTTAAACATTTATTAAGTGCCTACTCTTTGCTAGATTTGGGTACAAAGACTAAAGTGAAACAGTTCCTGCCCTCAAGCAACTTACATTCTAACAAAAAGATAATATATAGACATAGATATAGATATACAGATATATGAAACATATCAGATAAAAAGTAATCTTGGGAGGGGCTAAAATAGGAATTTTTAAGAAGATACTGCTTTGGAAAAAGCCATTTAGGATCAGATATATCTTGATAAGAGATACCAAAAATACCATCATGTGTATTCTGAAAAACACCTAAATTGAAGTTATTGGTACAAATTTCTCTAAACCAAATTTTTTCTTTATACAAAAAGGAGCAAAAGCAAAAGGATTAGTTAATATTTATCCTTAAGTAATTGAAAAATAAATCCTAATCTTGTTAAGAAGATAGCTTCATCTACCAATACTATATAAAAATCAATTTTACTGGCATAATGATTATGACCAAAGCAGTAAATAGGGCAGGTAGACCAGATTTGTCCCAGTGCAATAAAATGTAAAGAGTGTAAAAAAAAAAAAAAAAAAGTTTGACATGCCTACTTCAGTAGCCACTAGAGTAACAAATTCTTCTTCGTACTAGACTTAATTTATTTTAATTACTTCATATATTATTTTTATGTTGGTAATTAAAAAGTTGATTTGAGGATGGGTTTTGTTAGCTTGCCCTAAACACATTTTATGCTGTTTACCCTGTGCAAATTGCTAGTTATGACTTTGATTGTAACTAATAAACAAGACCTAATAAACACTTTGGAGAAGGACTGAGACTCAGCTCATTTCATAGCAGACAATGATCAGTCTTCAAGTGATCTAGTTCATAAGGTATTCATCATCTATATTTACCCCGTCTACCTTCCATTTTTTGTGTTTACCATATGAAATATAGTCTTTGTTATTCAGTCTAGTTTTTCTAGCTGCTGGTAACCTTCTAACCGTCAGTGACAAAATTGTAGGTCACTAACATTAGATTGTGAGTTCTAGTAAAAGAGCAGGAGAAACAGATACTTCAAATAAAAAAACATCTTCAAGAAATGATTTCACCTCTTTTTTTAAGGAATATCAGTAGAGGTTGGAAAAAATAGAATTTATTGAGCAAGCAAAATTCAATAATATATTCAAAAATTCAATAATAATTTTTTTCTTTAGGCACCAGTCAATCAAAAATCATTTTAATCACCTTCTATGTGCCAGGCACTATGTCAAGGATTAGGGTTACAAAGAAAGGCAAAAGAGACTCAGATTCCAGGGAACTCATAGTCTAATGACATCAAAACAACTATGAACACACACACCAGTCTTCACTCTTGGTACAAAACAGTTTAAGCAATAGTACTTTGGTAAACATTCATATTAATCTTCCTAGTCAATCACATAGCTGGAGTGTCCTTAGCTGGAGCAACATTCTTTGAAAAAAATACAATTAAACTGAAGATAACGTTTACTTAAAGTGGCAGTTCATTTATATTTTAGAATTTAACAAAAAATTACATCACATAAAAATATTAAACATTGTCTATTCCATTGGTACATTATTTTCTAGGAAATCATTCTCAAAACATTTGGCTCTTACTCCCCTTCCTCCCCCCCCCCAAAAAAAAGGTATTGGATATTTTGGATTGGGAAAGGAGGAGATGAAAGGGAGATACAGAATTATCCTATCTGTAACCAATGCTATGAATGCAATCAAGAGAGCCAAGTTTAAAATTTTAGAAAGAGCTGAGTTCATTCACTAATTGAAAGGTCAGATGTGTTCTTTGTTGTGGGGAAAGAGAAAAAGTGTCTTTATGTTTTGTTTTTGTGAATTTTGGTGTTTTTGTTACAAGGTTACAAGCCATTCCAGCTCTTGATATTAAACTAAGGGGCTCAAATAGAGAGAAGCTCTCACTAGCAGTTCCATTTGTTCACTATCAGTCAGTAGGCTGAATTCATCCTCCAATACCATTTATATTTTGGAAGATAACAAATTTAAAAAGTATTGGAAATCACAAGCAGTAATGACAGCAAATTAAAAGCAGAATAGGCTACTTCTTTACTGCAGGATGGACAACCACTTAAAAAGGCATGCTGTCATGAAAATTCTTTTTCTGTCTTATAAGAACTGATGCTGAGTAAAGTGAACACAATCAGGAGAATATTGAACACAGTAAAAGCTAGACTGTGTGATGATCAACTATGATAGACTTAACTCTTTTCAGCAATAAAAGTAATCCAAGACAATTTCAATAGGCTTGGGATGGAAAGTGCCAACCGAATCCAGAGAATGAGGCTCATAGCATCACCTTTTTTCTTTCTCATGATTTTTCCCTTTTGATATGATTTTTCTTTCACAACACAAAAAATAAGGAAATATGTTTAAAATGACCATGCATGTATAACCTATATAGGATTGCTTGTTGTCTTGGGAAGGAAGGAGGAAAAGAGAAAAAAAATAGAAATCTTATAAAGATGAATGTTGAAAACTATCTTCACATGTAATTGGGAAAATAAAATACTATTAATTTAAAAAATGGAATTCTTTTTCATCATTCATTGGACAAGATAACTATCAGTATCTCTTCCAGTTTAAAAATTCTGTGATTTTGTGATTCTACTCTACCAACATGGGCTTGGAACAATCCTATTGTATTCTTCTTTCATGATTATCCTAGGCTAATAATCTCATTGACTCAAGATCTGTGGTTACTTTTCTCATCTCAAAGAACACAGATGTTCTCATCCAAAACACATAGTGTTATCTAACAACTGCTAGTGGGTTACTTCTATATATAGTGGTAATGAGGGAGGGGAGGTGGTCCTACAGGTTTATTGGTGCTCTGAGCCAGAATTAAGCTTTCTAGATCTACATTTATTTACTATGAGTCACACATTAAATTGAACAGTGGAAGCTTTTTATAGTGGAAGCCAGAACACAATTATTTAATGCAGAGCCTATACCATCTTTATGATACTAACAACTTTAAGAAAGATCATCATAGCAATGTTAGAATTTATATTGCTTTAAGGTGTTCAAAGCACCTACCAAATATCTCATTTGATTCTCATAGCAACCATGAAAGATGCTATTAGTGTTTCCAATTTTAGATGAAGAAACAGACAATTTAAGTGATTTTCTTAAGGTCACACATTTAATAAGTATTTGAGGCCATCAAAATCTTGTCAAGTAAGATTTGAATGGCTTTTACATGCTAAACAAATATATTTAAAAGAACCTGCTTCTTTCCCCCCTTTACTTAATCATAATAGGCCAATTCAATGCAATAAAAGTGGCAGAGCAAAATCAATATGGACATAGAAGTCATTTGGACTTCTTATCCATTTTCTGCCTAGCATGATGGCTTGTTAAATTATTATTTAACCACTCAACACTAATACCACTAATAATAATAATAACACTAATAAAAATAGAGGACACAAGCTTTATTTGGAAAGCCTGAAGTTCAAAAAATGGAAGATATCCTCATTGTGAACTTTCTCATCACCAGAGAAAGGCACAGCAGAATAGTTTGCTGGGTATGTTAGTGAATAGATGGGAATACAGACAAAAGTTTTAGTCCTCCTTTCTAAAAGCATTTTTTCAAGTCCACAAAGGATTCACAACAAACAGAAGAGAGACAGACTCTTATGTTAGGAAGCCAAAAGCTCTGACCTTTTGTGAACATGAGAAATACATTCAAACATGCTGTAATTACACATCAGTGTTTTTCCACTTCCCCAGAATTATCAATAATAACTAGCAATTCATTTTCTTGTCTTTATTGCCAACACTGAGTCCTCTCTTTGCACTTTAGTTATCATGGCAATTGCTTCCATGAGAAGCACAAAAATTAGTCATACTCAGCAAAAGGTTCTTCTTTCCATTTCCTTTCAGCACAATATTAATGATACCACATATATTTCCTACAAAACCAATGATAAGTTACTCCTTCTGAGAAGTAAGGACTCATCCATCATAGGGACTGCCCTTTTTTCCCCTTTCTGTTCTCCTTCACTGGCAGGAACCTATTTATTTAGGGTTTTTCAAAAACAAAATAACAACAGGTGGGTTGTCTGACATTACAATGCAGTAAGTAAATGGACAGACAGCTCTAGGAAGGCTTGAATTTCACCTAAGGTAGCAACAGAGAAAAATACACTGAAATTTCCTGCTTCTTCACCAAAAATAAGTGTATGCTGAGGCAAACTAATAAAAACAAACCTTGTAGTACTTGAGTATCAACAATATTGACTGTAATCATAAAATTAATATTATTGATTGAGAAAGGAAAACTGGAAATGTGCATAGAATGCTTCATTTGAAATCAGAAGTACTTGAGTTCAAATCCTGTCTGTACATGAAGAGAAGCACCTCCTACACCTAGGAAATCATAGGTCTTTGGGAGGGGGTATTTAAGTGTCACTGATTCATGCCCCTCTCAGGCAAATAAATACATTTCAAAAGGCAAATTAATGCAGCTACTTTCTTAGCTTTAGAGACATTAGATTAATAAATCCCATTTAAAGACTTAAGTCCAAAGAAGAATCCAGTAGTCAAGATTAGCAAAACACCAAGAACCTATATCATAAAGAATTAATGACATAAGAATTTTCTTCAGCATTAGAAACATCCCAGGTCAAAAGGTATCACTAAAGATGTTTTGCAATTAGTCTTATATAATAATTATGCAATATATAGATAAATAATATATTACATATATAAAAATTTGAAAATAATTATATATGACGTAGAAATTAAATTTGTGCAATAAATAATAATTTCATGGAATTGTTGTCAGGAAGCAATGTATTTCTAAAGTAGTATTTTGAAAAATGCAAACTACAATCATGTAAATGAGATTTCATTGTCATTCACAATCATCTAACAGTAAGATGGCCAATTATTTGTCTTCACTGAAGCTCCAATGGAAAAGCTATATCATTTCTTGCTTTTTATTCCCACGGCTTTCCACACCTCATCTTATACTATACCAATAGTCTCCCTGATCCTTAATTCTCTTTTCTCCAATCGAATCAGTATTTCTGTACATTATATCATACCCAAATTACTTTTCCAGGCATTTAAGGACTTTCACAAGCTATTCATATCCAATCCATTCAAATGTATCTACCATTCCCCAGTATAATGGCTTGGGCTTAGGTTCCTCATTGACCCAGACATGTACCTTCATGCCCATTCCCTCTGTTTAAACCTGCATATCTCTTTTTTCTGATCTGTTTCTCTTATCCTTTTCATCATAGTCAAATCCTAGTAATCTTTTAAAGGCCCTCCAAACTCTCATTTCTCCAAAAAAACAAACAAACAAACAAACAAAAAAAAGAACTTTCTTGGGAATTTCAACAAACTCTTCTCTCTTCCCATGCCTAAGCATGATAGCATTACTTTTCTCTAGTGAAGAGATGACCATTAAAGGTAGTCACAAGGTTACTGGGATCCAACAGGTGGATATCTCCTTTTCATGACCTAGTGCTAAAAGTTCTCCACTTGGTAACCAGGCTATCTTTCCCCATTGGCACCACCTGGTGGCTAACAAAGACAGACCTATTTTTCCTACTATTTAACCTTTCTTCTCTCTCACCTAAACAATGTTGTTCTTCTATTCAATATGTTTTGAAAGTAACTGAACTCATGACTGATCATATGTTACAAGTCTATGGATCCACAGCTTGGAAAGATACATACAGACCAAGGAAACTTGGTTTTTCCTGAATGATAGTAACAGGTCATATTTACATATAACTTTAAGGCTTACAAAAGGCTTTCCATACATTCTTGATTGTTCCTCACAACAATCCTATGAGAGGAGTGTTATTATTCTTATTTTCCAGATGAGGATACTGAGGCTTATAAAAATTAAATGACTTAGAATTACCTAGACACTCAGGATCTGAGGTAACATTCAAACGCAAAGCTTTCAAACTTCAAGAAAGAGTTTATAGATCTGTTTCCAAATGTAGTTATCCATCTCTGTTTAGTAACAAACTAAAGAAAGCTTATAATTAAATGATTTTAAAAGTTAGGTAAAATGTCTAACAATTAAAGTTCTCCAAAATTGAAATAGACTCTCTCAAATGGGTAATGAATTCTCATTCATTGGAGGTCTTCAGGCAGAGAATGGATGGTCACTTAAAACATGCTGTCAGAGATAATATAATACACAGGAAAAATGTTCTGAAAAGGAAAGGGAATACTGCTTCCTAAATTTCTTATATGGGTCACAATATCCTCTTCTGCTTTCTCACCCTATCCTAGCAACAAGATATAGATGATTTTCTTTGGGATTATTTATGAAAGAAGAATGGGAACAAATTCTCTCTATGTCAAATAGAGATGATTTTCCCCAATCTTACCTTTTCCCCAAAAAAAAGAACTTTGCTGCCTTTGAGACAATATAGCACATTGGAAACAATGCTGAATTTATAGTCAGAGGACCTGGATTCAATTCTCTTTCTACCAATTAATATCAGTTTGACTTTCAGCAAGTCATAGCCTCTCTTGGATAAGATGGCCTCTAAGCCTCCTTAAACTCTAAATCTGTGCTCCTTCCAACTGAGATTAGATGTTTTTTTTGTTTTGTTTTGTTTTGTTTTTTTGCTGAGGCAATTGGGGTTAAGTGACTTGCCCAGGGTCACACAGCTAGGAAGTATCTGAGACCAGATTTGAACTCAGGTCCTTCTGACTTCAGGGCTGGTGCTCTATCCACTGCACCACCTAGCTGCCCCCCAACTGAGATTAGATGTAAGGGAAACAAGAAGACTGACTTAGCAAAAACCTGGACTCCTCAAATGGATTCCAGCCAGTCAAAATAAATGCAGACTTCAGGCTTGGACTATGATAGTGATACTGTCCTATTGTCCATTATGATAAAAAAGGAGATAGTCACAGAACCTCAGAGGTCCTACAACAAGTGAAAAGGATTACGGAGAAAAATAGGAAGTTGGATCTTGGACATTTTTGACACTCTCAACCTGGAAAAGGACACAAAAATTCTCTAGGGAGTATTAAATGATCTTTACAATAAAAGTAGGTATAAATGATCTCTCATAGTTGCAAGTTTCATATACTTGCTTAACAAATCCTCTGCTTAGATTGGAATATTCCCAACTTCTCAGAGGAACTAGCAGGTCCAAATTTTTTTTTAATCTGTCCAAAAAAAAAAAAAGTCCCAAACCTTTCCCCCAGATCTCCCTTCCACCTCCTGCTGCTTAGAGAGAATGCCATGAAGTTTAATTAGTCTCTTGGCTGGAATGAGCCAAGATTTTTACTGGCAGAGTTGCCTACCCTTCTTTCAGCAAGCTACTGTGTTTAATACTCCAATACTTAGTTTAATGCAGGACTAATAATAGCTAGCTAATATTTCTATAGCGATTGCTGTGTGTCAGACATTGTTACACATTTTACAGTTGTTATCACCTTTGGTCCTTACAACAACTGTTGGAGGTGGCACTATTATTAAACCCATTTTACAGATGAGGAAACTGAAACAAACAGTATTTAATGACTTGTCCAGGTTTACACACAGCTAATAAGTATGTGAGGCTGGATTTGAATTCAGGATTCCACAACCAGTGCTCTGTCCAGTGTACCAAATAGCTACTTTAAAGGAAATGAAGTGAATTTCTTCTTCCCTGTGTAAATTTGAGCAAATCCCTTATCTTTTCCAGGACTGAGTTACCTAATAGGCAAAATGAGTGGATTAATTTGGATCATCTCTGATGTCTCTTCCAGTTCTCAAATCTATGAACCTACAATTCTGTTAGCACTAGCTTCAGTAAAGATGACAGAGATCAAGGCAAGCATAGAATCTGGTAAAAAAAAAAATATATATATATATATATACATATATATATACATATATATATACACACATATATATGTATGTGTATATATATATATACACATATATATATGCAGTTCCAAGATTCTTAGACCTTTTTTCTAGAATATATCATTAGAAAATTAAGGATGATGTACATTCCTCAAGGAATGGAATCTAACATCACTGGTTTAGCACATTGCCAGGAATGTAATAGGTACTTCAATTTAATAAATAAATAAACATTTATATGTTTATTGATTAAATAGTAGGTACACAGTAAGTTGATTTGTAAAAAGATAAATAGATTCTTAATCAAATCTTATCAGAAAAAAATGAACAATTTTCCTGGAATTGCTTTTCCCTCCACTTTTTCTTCTCTATTCTAATGACATTCAAGAAGGAAAAAACAAAAATCCAATTTCTAAAATGAAGTAACCAACTTACTATTTTCAGGGCTTTACAAAACATAAATTCTAGATGGGTGAATCAATAAGAACAAGAAAAAGGTACATGAAGAAAACATTTCAAGTTTCTTATCTAGGCTCAAATTTATTTCATCATCACATCTCTATAACAGAAGTTTGGCCTACTAATTTCTTTCTTTTTTTTATAAAAGTAAAATCAGAAGGTATTAGGAGCAAAGATGTATAGTGGCATAGCCAAATTTTTCATTTTTGCATTACTACCATAAATCCCTATTTAGCTCATAGATAAAATTGAGTGAAGTAACTCAAGGGACTTTAAAGATACAAAAAGCAGAGAATATCTGTGAGTGAACTAGAGGGAGTAGGGAATGGCAGGGAGTTTCCTCCTAATTTTTAGTAGCTTTTAATTATATTCCCCACCACAACATATACAATTCATTCAAAAGCAATAAAAACTAATAGAAATAACCAAGATATCCCAAACCAGAAATCAGAACAAGGCTAGAAATCTCTTAGAATCTATCTGAATACTTAAATAATGATTCTCATCCAACCTGTTTAGATTGGAAACAAAATTTTTAAATATTCACCTTGGAACCATCAGTTCACTTAAAAGACCTCTCCTGCTTATACTTATTTTTTATGTTAAAGTGAACTAAAACTTATTGTGCTTTGACCTTTTTTTGGGGGGAGGGAGAATTTTGAGCCACCTTTGACAATGTTAGATCAAGTGTTCTTGGATAACAAGAATACTCCTCTTCGGATTGTTGTCTTATTTTACTTTACTATGTCATACAGGAAGAGGAAAGCAAAGATCCAGTTTTTAAAAAAGTTAAATAACCAATCTTCTTCAGGAAATATTTGCCAGTGCTGCAATATTTGAGCTGGTGACTCTTGACAGCATTGGCCCATGACTTTGTTGGGCAACTACCAAGAAAGACAACTTTTAGCCTAGAGGCAATTTATATCAGAGCAGTTAATTCTGGATCTGGAGTTAGGAAGCCTCATTTTTGTGAATTTGAATCTGGCCTCAGACATTTACTAATTATGTGAACCTGGACAAGTTGCTTCTCCCTGTTTGCCTCACTTTCTCATTTATAAAACCAACTGGAGAAGGAAATGACAAACCATTTCAGTATCTCTGCCAAGAAAACCCCACACAGGGTCATTAAAAATCAGACACAACTAAAGCATGGAACAATAACAAAAAGTTGCATCGAGTTCTAAGAGACAGCTTTTCCACTCTAACTCTAAAGTCTCTTATTTCAGAGCATTTTTTTAAAATGATGATCAAAAAAACAAGATAAATCTAACCTCCATGAATATCAGCTTTTGGTTTCTTTCTATTACCTCTTTGCAAAGAAAAAGAGGATCCCATTGGATTGCTTTAAAAAAAAATCTTTGCCTTTCTCAGAATTTGTCAAAATCAAACATCCCCATAGGATTTACTCCAGTTTTATGATTAGTCACAATGCAACCTTAGAACTGTCAATATGAGGTGGAGAATACAGACAAATAATAGGAGTCATTGCATTGGGTCAGTAGCTGGGGAATATTTTTAGTTTCCTTAACAGGTCAGACTGTCACTGACTAGTAAATAGTCTAGTTTACATCCTCAATCAATAAGGGGACTAGAGAATGCTTGATCTTTCCTCTGATAAAGCCAAATAAAATGATCTGTAGACACACTGTAGGCATCCAAGAGTTATGACCTGCAGCAGATTATCTATCCTTGTCACTGGAGTGATAAAATGCACAGACTGAACCTCATCAATGCAATCCAAAATAATTTGCTTATTTTTCTCAGTAGCAAGAGCTGGTGGCTTAAGAAAAACAGGATAAAGGCTATCGAGCTTAATTTCAGCAACAACTGCTGACCACTGAAAGGCAGAAAGTCCAAGAACGTGATAAGTTGTCTTTGCCCAACTCACTAGCTGTGTGACTAACCAGATCATTTACCTCTTCTGTCCTTTATTTAAGGATTCCTAATGGATAAAATAAGTATGCCAATAATATTTGTTCTTACACTTGGCCATTCCTGAAACCCAAGTCTGGCTATATGACTCCCCGTTTAGGAAAAGTCAATGATTCCTTTTTGCCATTGAGATAATATGCAGACTTTTTGGTTTAGTCTTTAAAACCCTTCACAATTTGGCTCCAGCCTTTCTTCCTAGACTTATGATCATGATTCTCCTTCACACATTGCCCTTCCAGTCAAACCAGGTACCTTGTTGCTGTTCCTCCCACCCAATATCCATTCACTACCGGAACCTAGATTCTCCTAGAACCTCTCCCTTCCTTCAAAGTCCAGCTCAGATGCTACTTCATGCAGGAAGCTAATCTTAGTTTCACACTATTTTCCAGTGCTCATCCCATGTTGTTTTCCTGGAATATGATGTAACCTTTGTGAGAATAAGGACTTTTTCAAGGCAATTAAATAAGCATCATCTAATTCTTTCTTTACTTAAGATACAAATTATTTCCCCTTCTGCTTCCCTCTCTTTACATGTAATTCATGAGTTATTAAATACCTATTTGCATAGCTCATAAAATTAACTAAGAAGTGAGCTTTTATATAGTTTCTAAAGCTTTGGCCATGAGAACTCATTTAAGTGTTCTCCAAGGTTGTTGTATTAATTCATCAATAATATTTCAAAATAACAACTCATGGTCAATTTGTAAAGATTCCAATTGAGTGGGAATTGTCCTGTAGGTTTATGTTAACTTCCTATTTCTTGACCAATGATGATGTATGCTTTACTAACCACTTCTGACAGAGAGGTAATTGACTAAGGGGGCATAATGAGACATATTTCCTTTTTTGGACATAGTGTGGGAATTTGTTTTCTTTGACTATGTAATTTTTATGGATTTGTTTTTCTTTTCCCAGTGCTGGGGGAAGGAGAAAAATTCATTTTTGTTTATTGAAAACTTTTTTCATATTTTTAAACCTCTCTCTCTCTCTTCTTTAAATCAACAATAAGTGTAAGGAAGGCTTAATTTTAGGTAAATTGATTGAGAATAAAAAATACCAGACCCCAATATATATCAACTTTTAGACTCATGTTTTAAGTTATGTTTAACTCACATAATTAATATTATTAAATATCAGAAAAGTCTCTCAAAACAGAAAAGCATTAGGGGAAAATACAAACTCTAAATGTGTCCTGTAGGTCAGAGGCATTTCTATTTTTTTTTTAAATTATCTATCAGAAGCTCATAGTGGTGGAAGATAGAATGCTAGAAAGACCTAAGTTTGAATCCTGCCTCTCTTGCCTAGTAGCTTACTAGTAAGCCTGGGTAAATTTGATGGCTGCAATTTCCTTATTTGCAAAAAAAGCAAAAATACCACCTCTTTTTCAGGGCTGTTCTGAGGATCCAATGAGATAACATGTGAAATGTTTTGCAAACCTTAAAGAACTAACAATTTAATATATTCTTTAAGTTAACGCCTCTTAAAAGCAGCATCAGAGTGGATATTTTTTAAGCCAAAATTTGTTGAAATCATGGGATAAAGGTTAAGAAAAAGAGTCAGACTGGACAGGAGCATTTGATGGGAAAAGAAACAAGGGCTTATTGATGAAAGGGCTGGGAACAAAATACAAGCTCAGAGATACTATGCATGTAAACATATACTGTGGGGAAACCTTAGAAGACTTGAGAATTCCTTAAATTTGCTCAGTTGCCAAAAAAAAAAGGCTCAGCATAAAAAAAAAGTGGGAGAAACAATGATCCTAAGCCATCCTGCAAAGGCAAAAGGTCACAAATAATTTCACATGAGGGTGGCCATCAGGAAATACAAACTCCCACCTATGATAATGCATTTTTTTCCCAGTGGTTAATTCTCCTGCTTATCTAACTTTTTCTTCATTTGGGCAAAGCTCATTCAGAAATAGGAGCTACTCACTTGTACATCCTAAATGACCACTAACTTTCTTAGAAAACAGCTCTCCTTTAAAAATTCTTTTTCTTTTTGGTTGCATATCACTATCACTCAAAGTCATTGGAACCAAATCATGTTCTTCATTTCTCCTTCCATATGTTTCACAAAATTTCTGGAAAGCAATGATAAGAGATCAAAGTCAACCAAATAAACAATACAAAACCAAACACTTCTCTTATTCATGCCAGCAGGAGGCAGGGCATTTTTGCACTCTCAAAACACCAAAAGGCCAGGCAAGCAAAAGCTATCTCAGCAAATGCAGAGATGGGCAATCTCCAGACTTTTTTTTTTGCAGGCTGCCACATATAGGATCACAGACTTCAAGGTAAAAGAGATGTCAGAAGCCACATATAGTCCAACACTCTTATTTTACAAATAAGTATACTGAAGCCCAGGTAAGCTGACTTGCCCAAGCTCACATAGATAGTGTCAAAGACAGAATTTGAACTCAAGACTTCTGACATCAGCATCAGTTTATCACATCATACCACATTACAAATCACAATCATATAAGACATACCCTAACATAATGATTGGCACAGATTTGGTGCTTAATAAATACTTGCTTAGTAGTTGACTGTAATTTGATTTAAGGGCAAAGAAAATTCAGGAAAAGCAGAAATGAGGAGAAAGTCCATTTATTTGATGATCAGGTTCAGTAAACACAGAGAGTTGAAATGGTGACATGCCAGCTGAATATCATGCACACAAATAAGAATAATGTGGTTTCATACAAATAAATGAAAATTTTATATAAATAAAATTATGCTAACTGAATATTTCAGGAAAGCTATAAAGCAATTCTTTGGTAATAAGAACAACTAATTTAGAATTTATAATTCATACATATATCTATTTTGGGTTCTCTTACAATAGATATAACTAATTCACTGCAGGTTTTGACATATGCATCTTTTCCCTTAACTTAAATCTTTGGACAAGTTCTGGATGAACACTCTAATGAATCCTTTAAGCAAAAAGAGATATCATCTTATACTTCTGTTTTTCAAAGGCTCGCAGTTTGGCATATTAGTAATCAAGTTATAATATTTTTAAAAAGCAACACAGGATAAGTGGTTTCCTTTTGGAAATCTTGTCACTGTGCCTATAGCAAATTTTTTCCTAGTAATCAAATTACTTTACTGTGAACATGATAAGCATATAATATGCATAACCTACAAGAAATTGATAGTATTTTTATTAAGATGTATATAATAATAGTGGGCTTATCTGGTATCCTATGTACTAGAAATTTATACTAGTATACTAGACCAGAGTGATAACTGATGTTCAAAACCATCACCCTGAGGTAAAGACAGATTCTAAAGAAAGATTAAATTAGGTTCAGCAGAATTTTCATAATGAATTTATTTGATTGTATATTAAGTCTTTGGAATTTGATGACCAATTAATAGTATGTGTACAAAGAAGTTTGGAAGCAAATTTTAGAGAGCATTTAAATGTGCACACTGAATATTTTATAGGAATGTTTTTTTATAATAATTAATCTTAACTTGTTCAATTCCATAACCTCTACAAAGCTGCCAAAATAACCTTCCTAAACCAGGGGTCTGATTGTGTCACTCTGATCAAGGATCATCCCTGCCTGTCTGTGACTTAACTTTTCCAGACATTCTACATCACATCCCATTCACATATTCAAACTTAACCAAACTGGTCACCTTGCTATTTTTAAAATTCTGCATCCTATCTTCTGCACTCTTGCAAGACATTTTGTAAGACCATTCTTTATTCCTAGAATGACCCCCTCGCCTCATCTCAATTCTTAGAATTTTTAGCTTCTCAAAAGTTTTGTGTATCATCCCCTATGAGAAGCTTTTCCTGATCCTCGCCATGGGCAGAAGAAGGTTAGTTCTACTTTGACTCCAGACACCAGAATCCAAAGTGATGTGTAGAAGTTGCCAAAAAGCAAATCAAGGACTAATATAAGGAGAGAAAAACTTTCTACCTTTAGAGGTAATGGGTCCCCTTCACTGGAGGTCTAAGAGCTGACGTAGCAGGATTGTCACAGGTATAATATGGAGGGGATTGCTTACCTTGTAGAGGTTCATTCCAACTCTCAAATTCTGTGATATTCCTGGTTAGGGAAAATCTCCCTCCAAATCTTGTTACTTATCTAGGACAGAGCTTCCAGGTTTGGGATTAGGGACCTGAGTTCAAGTACAGCCTCTGATAGCGCCTCAGATACAACCTCAAATACAGGGTTGTTGTAAAGATCAAATGAGATAATTGTCAAGCACTTAGAACAGTGCTGGTGTTACTAAAATTTTAGTTATTCTTCTTAATCTCTGTATATATTATATACCTCAATAAAATGTATACTCCTTGCCAGCAGGATTTAAGGGGAAAGGGGCCAGGAGGTTAGGAAAAGGAGGCTTTCTTCATATCCCCTGTACAAAGAGCAATAACTTTGACATGGCAGGCACTTAAATAAATGTTTATTGAACTGACCACAATAATTAATTAACCAGACTGTTTCTCCAGCCGTAACAAGTAAAGCATTTACTGTGCTTTCCTCCAAACTCAATATAAAGGAAGCATTTTTGTAATTTTTGAACAGCTAACATGTTCAATGCACCAAAAGTAGCTGCATTGGGAAACTATAAGAAACATGGTCTTAATCACTTCACTGGGCACAGTAATGCCTTTGATATGAGCCAAAGTAGGAGCAAAGAAATATCTGCTCTAATCAGGCTCTAACTAATGGGTTAGTGCTTAGGAGATATGTCTGATGTCCTGGGTATCTCATTTCCAAAAAGATAGAAATAAACTGGAGGGAATTCAGATGGGATAAACAACAATGATTAAGGAGTTAAAGGGATTGGCATGAGAGGGAAAAGTTAAAAACAGAATTTGTATAGCTTGGCTAAGGGAAAGCATCAGAGAAACATGATAACTACGTACACAGGGGACCAAACAGAAGGAAAAAAAAAGAAATTATTCAGTGATTCAAAGAATCTTAAGTAAAAGAAATGGGAGAGTGACTATAGGATCTCAGGGGAAAGGATTCTTACAGGATAAGCAATTTAAATGGGGAGAGTTTCTGACTTGATATGATATATAAAGAAAAAGCATGTATAAAAGCACCCTATCAATGTTTCATGTCTCAATTCAGCTTTGAAAATAAACAATAGGCTCTATATCCAGCGATTTAAAGACACCAGGTTATCAAATAATAAGAAATTTATACAATACCATTTTTTCTAGTTCTTTTTTCATTTGTTTTATTTTCATGAGATCCTGTTTTGGTAATCATGATAAAAGCTCACATTTACATAGGTTTGAAAGCTGTACTTTATATGTGTTATCTCATTTAATCTTCACAAAGATTCTGGGAAGTAGATGCTCATTATTCCCATTTTACAGATGAGAAAATTAAAGCAGACAGAAATTAAATGACTTATCCTGGATCACACATCAAGGAAGTGTTTGAGAACAGATTTGAAATCAGGTCTTCCTGGCTTCAGGTCTCTCTCTCTCTCTCTCTCTCTCTCTCTCTCTCTCTCTCTCT